>CM035818.1:46559234-46839234 GCA_020458035.1 Magallana ariakensis | reverse complement strand
GGCTCGTTCCTCAAATCAGAAATTCACGATGGACAAATGCCTGGATTCGCTTGCAAGAGAAAAACCACGAATGGTTTTTTATTACAGATGTCTGGTGGAAACACTCATAAGTTCAGTGTTTTTGTTTGAAAAAGATAAATAATGATATGTTTCCTCAGTTTCAGATGTTTGACGGATCAGACATTTTAATTAGCTTTGAAGCCGCAGCGAAATATAAATGTTTTTCCTTTGCTTAATGTACTTATTAAATAGTACTTTATGTATTCCAATGAGAACATGCATAAATGTAAGAGAACATGATTTTCTGCATATTTTATTTTAGCATATTATATGGAATTTGTGATTTTTCTTCTAAGGTCACCAACTCAAGTAATTCAGGCAAGTCATGCAATAGAAAACCGTTTTATATTTATTTTGTTTGGTAAATTGAATGTGTTTTTGTTCATGCTAAAAAAAAATCAAAAATCCAGATTGCGTGTTAACGTATTGTATGCAGGTGTTGCATACGGTAAACACTAAGTTCAATATTTCAAAGTTTATGAAATTGATATTTCTGTTTTTGATTATTGTGTTATATTTAGCGAGACAAAGTTCTGTATTGCAAACAATATTGATATATATTGGTTGTTCAATGAAAAATAAAGATCCTGCGGTGTTAACTTCATTGCTTTTGTTTATCAAGTTTAAATTTCAAATACCATACTTTGCAAAATAACACTTTAAAATTTTTAACATTGATACTTCGGCCAATCTTTTTTTCATTTAGGTATTTTCATCTCTAGTTAAATTCATCTGTTTCTTTGTCCTTTGTCCGTAAACAATTTAATTTCATATTTCTTCCCCTTCCCAACTTCGCGGGTTATAAAGCGATGATTGTTCAAATTTCTTTTGATTGAAAAAAAAGAAGAAGAATTTAGTTGTTTTAAGTCTCTCTATATGTTTGTTTGTTATCGGCCGCAGGAGCGGCCGATCTATTTGTGGTTGTGTTAGAATGTGCACATGGGGAAATGAGACGTTATTATTCCTATTTCTAAAGAAATATTTAATTTCATTACAATCGTAAAATTCCGATTTATATTATTTTTAAAAAATGTTTTTATTTGAGTTTTACTTGATTTCTAAAAAAAATATTTTCTTACTTACTTTTATTGTATATAAATTTGTAAATTTATTTAAGTTTTTATATTTAAACAATGAATGCTCCAAAGGAGAGGATTGTATAAGATATAAAAGCAACTCGTTATGAATACGAGATTCCGGATAGTACTTCATTAAAAACGATAAAAAAGAATGAAAAGACGGAGTAAAAAAATGCAGATGTTTTACATTCAATTCACGTTTTGTTCTTCATTATTCTGCATGCTTAAAAACAACCATATTATATTGTATTTTGTATTTTTGAGTATGCAACAGCATGCAGCATCTTTTGCCCCCCCCCCACCCCCCCAAAAAAATCGGCATCGTCACGTTCTTTAACAGAGTAAATTATGAAAAAGAAAAGTGCATATAAAAATCACATAGTTTGATTAAAGCAAACGATTTCAAATGCTTACATTTAAATGACATTTTAATTTTTTTTTTCAAAAATATGTCCACACATTGCGTACATTGGGAGGATGTCAAAGAGTTATTGCCCTTTCCTCAAACTTCTATCTTGCAGCTTTGAATTAAAAAAAATGCATCGGTTGAGAATTGGGACAATATTTTTTTTCTTTCAATCTTATGAAAATAGACAAGCACTCTTTTTCATTTTACAAGTTTTGTTTATTGTTTACAAATGTTGTTTAAAAAATAAACTTCAGCAAAAAATACATAACACTGTGCCGGATAATTATGCTAGTGCCAAGGTGGCATTTTTGCACCCGCTTAAGATGCAGTTTCGGAAAAATCCATATATACCAAATGATAGCCCATTGTCTAGAGAGTATATAACCACTTTTGTTTTTAGTGTGTTTCACCTGACAGGTGAGATATTTACCTTTAAAAATTAATATCCCATAGGAAAATGATAATTCCCATAGGAGAAACGATTCTCCTACAGGAATTATTGACAATCCTATAGGATTTTCTAAAAACCCTATAGGAATGATATTTCCTATAGGAGAATGCTGTTTCCTGTAGGAAATTGACTCAGACAGGTAGTTTTCCTATAGGAAATTAAAATTATCTATCGGATTTTATCAAATCCTATCGGAATTGAAATTCCTATAGGATGTTCTTGTATTCCGATAGGAATTTTCTAATTTCCTGTAGGAATACTGTTTTTCCTATGGGAAAAATTCTTTTCCTGTAGGAATTTAGTTTTGAAAGGTAAATATCTCACCTGACAGGTGAAATACAATGATAACAAAGGTGGTTGTAAACTCTTTAAGCAATGGTCTATCATATGGCATATTTGAATTTTTCGATATATGCAGCTTAGACGGTTGCAAAAATGCCACCTTGGCACTGGCATAATTATCCGGCACAGTGTTACATGTAGGTGTGTATTTCTTTTACTCGAATGCACATCATTTAAAGTGTTTAAAGGAGGCTCATTACACCCACGGTTTAATTTCAGTTTCATTATAGCACTACTTTTGATGTACATTTCAAATGGAGGTTACACTGCTATATTTACATTCCACATATATTTTGCATGTAAAGCTACTGCAGATATAGCACCATAACACAGACAAGGTACTAAAAGGTTAAATCACGAGTTTTAATTGTGATGTCACAAACGTTGAACGCTGATAAATACAACGTCACAAGCGAAAATCAAAGATCACGCTTGTGGCTGTTACTGTGGCTCTTCTATTAAAGGTATATGTGGCGTATTTGGAGTAAAATTTTTGACATGAGTTTGAGTAAAAATATACATCATACTTCTTATAATTAGACGTTTCACAAACTCTAGGCCCATAAAACATGTTCTGTCTTTAGTTATTTGTCACTAAACTTTGCTACACGTCTGATGAATATTAATGTAACGCCATTTATAACGCCACTGCGCATGAGTGCGGGAAAACCCAGCATTGAAAACACGATGGAAGAAGAGTTTGTTTACAAATTAAAATAACGTTTTTCATGTCTTAAATTAAATAATTCTTATATCAGATGATACTCGAAGCATTATTATTCCGATATTCATTAATGTAGAACGATATAAATTGTTTATTAAGTGTAATAAAGACGAAGCACGATTTTAGCATCATCGACACTGTAAACGGAGTAAATACCCCTCTCCATGAGGGATGCATGTACTGAGAGTATTTATTCTTTATTCAAAAATTCCTCTAAACGAAAATCCACTTGTGGTTTAAAACTTGTAAAGACACGGGACACATGGAGCACGAACCTGACTAGGAAAACCCCTACAACTTCATCATAGAAACTTAAGTTTAATTCGGCTTTAATTCCTGCTCCATCAGTCTACATGGTCTCCGATGACAATCTTCCCTTTGCTCCTATCCTTGTCAGTCTGTCTCTTTTTTCTTTCATTGCCAAATCTGTCAAACTTAACGGTATACCTATCATTCTCGTCGTCGCCATTCTTGTTGATAGACCAAGATGGATGTCACGTGACCCATTTAAGGCGGGGTTATTCAAATCTTTTGTATTTTTTACCGTGCCGGTAAAAAATAAAAAATATTTTTTTGATTTCTTGTATCTTTGTTATGCGATTGACCTATAAAGCGTAATTTGTGTGAAAGTCCTATCTTTAAGTAAAGAAATGAAGCAAATAATCAGATCTTATTATTGTTATTCACTAAAAATACGCCACATATACCTTTAATTTTAACTTACCCATAGGATAATACAGTAATTATGAGGTATAATTCTCATTTGCATACAAGGCAAGAAGGTAAAAAAATGTAAATATAAGCATTAAATCCTTATTTTTTGAAAGATATAGTCTCATAACTGCAACGGTGTGTGCAAACGCGCGTTATTCAATTTGTCTGCACACACCATTGCAGTTATGAGACTATATCTTTCAAAAAATAAGGATTCAATACTTAAATAAATATTTTTGTTTAATGCATTTTGCTACAAATGAAAATGCTTCATGATATTCAATATTATTATTTTTTTTTAGAAATAGTAGTTTTCTCTTTCAAAAAAGTAAGGTTGTATTACTTCATTAAAACGTACTGCAATTTGCCTCCTTAAACAGTTTGCGGCCGATTTGATGCTTTGCATCAATACTTATCTTGTTATACTCTGTCCTGAGTTTTGCTTTCACCACCTTTGCTTGATATTTCGATAATCATAAATACCTTTGTGCTCAAACTACGTTCATCCACTAATATAAAAAATGACCACGATTATCTGTTTTGAAACGCCCCCTCTATCGCTACATATCCCAAAATAGAAAGTATACGGGTCAGCCATTAATTAGCCCGGATGATAACGTTATAAAATTGTGCGAGGTATTCCGATTGAGTTTCGAATGGAGAAAAGTTGTAAACACTTCCCAATAGATTTTTTTCGTTCCCGTTAACTTTTATGAGTAAATAATGATAATTTTTCAATGAAGATATCTTGGATATATTCCCTTTTATCGATTTCAACTGTATTTCTTTCACAGGTATGTTTTTTAAATTAAAAATCATCAACATGTGATGGAAGCAATAACTTGGGACAGACTATAGCTCTAAAGCTAAGCTCAGTGTGCATTAAATCTTTTTGTAATTGAAAAGAATGCGATGTAAAGCAGTTTCAGATAAAGCAATGAAGAGTTGTATCTTACAAAATTTTATAAGACCCTTAATTTGTTAAATGATATATAACACTGATTTCTTGCTTTTTTAAAGGGAAAACCTCATTGATGTAAAAAAAAACCCCAAAAAAACAAAAAACTGAATCTTTGAGACAAAGTAAATTGACATGATAAATAAAAGTCTGACAATCTCTAGCTGCAGGTATGTGTAGCTCTTAGTCTGAAAAAGAATCGGATGGACGAACCGTCCACCCAAATTTCTTGAATATTGCTACATCTATTTCTTTCGTACGCGTACGCATGGTGGCCGAATAGTCACTGAGACTAAGTGGTTCGCATTTTAAGTTTTAACTGCGATGAAAGGTAATATCGGCATTCCGATAATTTTGAAAATGATTAATTAAATGAGAATGATTAATATTACCGTAAAATGTCATCGGCCCTCCCATTGCGCGGATCTAGAAAAATTTCTGGATCCGCGCATGCTCCCCCTCCCCGGTAAAAACATTATTCCTCAGAACCCCTTGTAAAATTTTAAGGATCTCCGCATGTACAAGTAACTGTATTTTTTAAAGATCCATTGGCGCTTTTCGGTTTCGATAAAAAATGCACGTAAAATGTTATGTCGTTTGACCTTCATACCTGGCATACCCACAGTGTAAATATAATCGTTGTCCATATGATTCTATCTATATTTAGACAATTATAATGTTTAAATAATTTTCTCTAAATAAACTGCACAAGTAAAAAAACAACATGCGGAGAATCAAACTATAGACAACTTTTAAAGATCTTTATTTGCTTTTATAGTATAGTACAATTAGTAGACATATTCTATTCATCCATCGCTTGGTAATGATGCACAAAAATCAATACAATGTTGTTCGAAGAAATTAAAACTGAGAAGGGGGGTCAAGAACTTAGAAAACAGATGCCTATATTAAATTATAATTATAGGGAAAAGACATGACAACAACTGTGATTTAGATCTTATCAAGTGATCCTGGTTTAAAAATAATCGATATGGTACCGATATGTTTACACATTCAGTACGATGAACACGATAAATTACATTCTGAGCATGTATCGTTAAAAAGTTTACAAGACAGTCACGCGATCAAAAACAATCGATTCAAATTTTATATATTAGTTCCAGACATTCCCCGAACAATTGATAAAAAATGACTAATTAGGCCCTAGGAACCAAGACTCCTATAACCTAAAATATTTAATCCAATCTAAGTATTAGCCTTATAAGGCTTTATGCATTATTAATACAATAATAACACAACATATCGATAGTATATCAATTAACTTGAATGTATATGGCTCGAGAGCAATTGTATTTCACAAAACTAGAGCCGAGCTCGTTGCAAGCAACGAGAAGGTCTTCCGTTACAGCTTCAAGTCGAGACAATCTGATTAAAATCATATCCTTGATCCCCTCCTTGTTTTTCTATTTTCGCTACAAGAGGATCTGAAGAAACCCCTCTTGAGGTCACCCCCTGTTGAACGTTTGTTTATAAATATACATGAATTATTCTAGCAATCAGAGCAAGTGTTAGAAACGGTAATTTCGGGTTACAAACAAAAATGGAGTTGTACGACGAAATGATGCCACATGTTCGTGAATCTTTCGGTATCAGCAAGTAAGAGATTGAGCATAAGTTGATATTAGACGCCCTTAGGGAATCTAAAGAATGTATTGGCATAACTTCCAAATCATGTAACTGAGAAATGGAACCGACGATTTCATTGGTCAAAGCAAAGTTCACCAGGAGGTGACCTTAAGTGGGGTTTCTTCAAATCATCGTAAAGCGACTATAGAAATTTTAATCAGATTGCAAGTCAAGAAAGGATTGTCATTCAGTCTTAATAAAACCACCCCTCTTCTTACACTTGTCAGGGTCTGACAGTTATTGATAGGAGGTCATCTTCACACTACTTTAACTTCTGACCAATCAGGGCTTTAGAAAATCAATTTGAACTCTTCAAAAGGAGACAGAAAAATTAATTCATGCCTATTTTCTGTATATTACTGCAACCTCCAGACTGCATAGTATTGGAGTTACACTTCTCATAAAACAGATAAAGGCATGTCTGTGATAAGCTAGGGGTATATATTTAGATTGTATGCAAATTTAAAGGTCATATAAAGGTGACCTCTTATTGATACCTATCCGACCCCGTTGTGTAAGGAGAAAAGTTAAACTGGATTGTCAATATGATAATAGTAAGTTCAGAAAACGAGGCTCACTTTCAAAGTATTATTTTCCTACCAGACAAACTCTCCTTTTAACTTATTTCACGGTTATATCAATTTATGATAACTTAAAACACATCTCTTATATGTACATGTATTTAATTATTCCAACCAGAAAATCGATAAATACGTTTACATGTATGTACAACTGATGACAGGATTCAAACTACTGGTATGCCTATATCATAGTGTAATAAACACAAAATCCACTGCGCTGATGCATGGAAAAAAGTGTTATGTTTCATAAACATTTTGATTCCCTATATTCATACTTAAACCTCTACCGCTAAAACATGGAATAGTTTATGTAAAGTGCAGTATTAAAATTAGAGATTGAAAAGAACACCAATTGTAAATAAACAATAATGCCTTCTCCCGTCTGAGGGTGCGCTATTAGTATACGAGACTGAGGTGCTCAGTGGTAGGGATAACTATCCGTATAATGTTTGGCCATAGTGGCCTCAGTATTGTTTTTGAAAGGATGAGCATATTTATCTGAAATCTTCACAAGCAAGTTAAAGAAATTCACAAATCTTCAAAATCATAATCCGCTGCAGTGGTAGGGGTTGTGAGGCATCTCTGACTTCATTTTTTTCAAATAGGATTTTGTTTTAAATATCCCAATATTTTTTTTTTTTTGCCTTGAGCGCTCATCTAGAAAGTGTGTGGGGGTGGGGGTGTCAGTACCCCAAAATTTAATTTTCTAAATGTAAATTTCAGAAAATGTTGGCAGGGGTGGGGGCAGAACTCCAACTGAATCAAAAATCCTTTTTGTCACTTTTGTGTGACAGGAAGAGAGACCTCTGGTTTACAATTATTTCTATCATGTCACATATACATGTTTTAGTTATAATATTTTGGAATTTTTTAAAGATACAATGTCATTTATTTGATAAAAATCATATATTTGTGCATACATGTATTAACATGTGACGTGTGAACCTAAAAGTAATCAATTTTGTTCAGTTTTTTACTTGAGTAACAGAAAGGCATAAACCAGCGTTTTGTTCAGAGCACTGTGTACATTGTATATTTAAACCAAACCAAAAGAGATGGTGTGACGTCAAAACAATTTGTTTTTGTTTTTTAAACAAAAGAGTTCTACATAATGTCAACCTCCAGAAAATACGATTTCTCTAACTTTAACATTTACAACAATTAATAAAATCCGTTGAACAACACATATCTATACCATTTAATTGTAACTTCGAGAAGTGCATACATTTTTGGGAGGCAACTGTGTCGCTAGTCTGTAAGTCAAATGAATTATGTCCTAAGGTCTTTTAAAGAAATAAGAAACTGTCAACACTTGCAGTACTCTGATGATTTCTATGGCGACCGACTGCATTGAATAACCTATTTCATAACTTCTAAACGTGAGAACAAATAATTATTATTTAACATCTTTGACTTAAAACTTTAAACTTATTTTCAACAATTGACCACTACAGTGATAGGTCACTTCCAAGTGTATTTTAATTACATAACAATTGATGATCTACCCCATAAATTACCTATGGCTATCTGTGTCCAGGGTTGTGTGCAAGGCCAAACATTTTACAAACGCCCCCTTTTTTACCTGTACAAACTTCAAAATGATGCCGCTTGTCAATCAAGTTTGAAACAATAGCACCCAGTTTGATTGACGTGATTGTCCGAGCGTAATCTGGCCAGGTCGGCGGATTTCTGTTTACTAGCAATTAACAACGTTATCTTTGATATCTTCCGTCACGTATTAAAAGGTGGAATTAAAAATTGAATTTTTAACATTACCGGTATTAAAGTTGTTTATGAAAAATAATTGTTCAGTAACTGAAAATGCGCAATTTATAATTTGAATCATGTTGAATGTATGTGACCTAATTATATAATAAATTCCACGAAGATGCATGAGCTGCTCCAAAACATGTAAAAATTTCTTTTTAAAACAAACTTATGAGTTACTAAAGCTTCATTTACGGTTAATACACTAAATTGGAACTTAGTGCATGAAAACGTCACTCCATGGAAAACGAACTCCAATAATTGTTACCGTATAATCGTATAATGGCTGCCATTACATTCCACATGCTTACTGATCGTATGGTTTTCTTATACAATTCTATTTGTTAAAATTAACTTCTTAAACAATGTCAAGTGCTAAAAACAATGTACTGGGTTATATTCTTAAAGCAGAAATAATTTACGGCATTTTTTTCAATTGTGCTTTACACATGTGTGCTTAGAGAAAATTCGGACCTCACAATTATTTCGGTATAAAATCGCTTCGTATGGTCATTAGAACAAGAAGATATTCAAACTAAGACCAATTCTGACTAATTATTTATTTCCTGTGTATTAATTTGCTTCCTGTGTATAGTGATTAGCAGCGTTCACGACCGCAGGTAGACAGCAAGCCCCGGAGGCTTTCACACCTCTAGAAATTAAGCCCCGCCCTCACCTGAGATAAAATGTTCGGCCTTTAAAGGCCGAGATTTTTAACCGATTAGTTTACCTTAGGTAAGTTCAGGTGGGGGTGGAGCCTATATTGAACGAGGTGTGAAACCCCGAGGGAAACACGCTCGCTTGTGTATACATGTCTATATACACGGAGTATTAAAGTGCTCTCAAAAGAGTTTTTCCGTTTATTTAAAAAGAATATCGTATTTATATGTACTTATAAAACAAATTGTTCTTCGTTGAAATGAATATAAACGCATGAAAAACCGCGTGCGACAGGTGCATAATCTTTCGTTTGATTGAACAAGTTTATGTCGGGATTAACTGAGAATATATCCTGATGTTTTGTGAATTATACAATCACCCCACCGTACTCAAATACTAATGCAACTTTGCAACCAATGCTTGTAAATCTTTTCCGATCAGCTGCTAAATTAAAGTGCACAATAATTCTACCAGCTGCGCATGCACCAGAGCTGTCTGTACTTGTTTCTCTTCCGGTTTCAGCTCGTGAAATTTCTCTCAGAAATGTGATAACTAACGATATAAATTGTGAACGCAATATTTGATTTCATTTAATTATTTATTCTCAATTATTCACAAACATCTTTATTGATAAACGACGTCTTTCATGGATACATGATCGGCACCACATGATTTTGACAGACTATAGGTGATCAGCGCATTTAGTGTGGTACATAACCCAGTACGAGTAAATTTTTAATTCATATCTTTTAATATTTCTTTTGTTTAAAGTGCTAAAAGATAGCAATTTATCGTCACGGTATGCATCACATCAAAAGAAAAACGTTTATTGCACCGTCGTCGCGAACGCTAGGCATGGTATACACAGGACGAGTAAACAAATGCCAATCATTTTCTAACATCCAAACTGGGGCCTCGATTTAGTTGATTAACAAGGGTTACACTGACCACGTAAATTTGAAGGCGGTGCTTATTTTCTCGGTCTTAAAGGGACACGAGATTTTCGGTCGCACGGGGTGATTGAATTAACACGCAGACTGGCCGAATAAACACACAGATTGCAAAGTGAAACACATTAGGAAGAACGTTAACAAATAAGGAGTCACCAGAAATTGATTTTCGACACATATAAATTTTCGATTTTTGTTCGCCAATTTTTAAAATTCAGCTCGAGCACTTTGGGGGGGGGGGGGCGGAGCAGCACAGATATGACTTTGTTTTTAAACTTCCTAGAACGCTTCGAAAATTAATGATTTTTTTTACTATGTAAACCCTGCTAAAATTTGGTACAACTCTTAAGAAAACTTATTTTACTTTCTACACTATTTAATTTTTGCGTTGGTCGAATATTAATTCTTACACCAGTATATATACATATATCCATGTGCATATATGTCTCGTTGGCCAGGTAAAGTTTGAATATTGTCTTAAAAGTGTTAAAGTCTGTAAAAAGTCTAAGCAATAATTAACGGAAATGATCATGAGTAACTACAGTCGATTCATCGTCGGACCCCACGGGTTTTCCATCCGTTACATTGCTTGAAATCAGTGTAACGGATTGAAAACCCGTGGGTTCCGACGATGCAGTATATTAATCTTAAGTTAAACACATATCAATTTTACATATGCCGGTAAATATCTCGGAGTTTTATTATATTTAATCTTTTATTTTTACAATCGGCCTTACATATTTAGAATCGAATTGATAGATTACTTTTATTCAATTATTGAGAGGTTTTTATAAGATTTTTCCCCCTTACGTTTAAATCAACGCTAAATCAACTGAATAAGGGATATAAATTCATCTATCATCTAAAACCAATATAAATGAAAATAAAATAAACAAATAGTTTTGTGTTCGTACAAAATATCAATAAACATACACGTGTGATAAGGTACATGTAGATGTCCCCTCGCGCGCGATCTTCTCGGCCATGTGCGAGCGTGCGAGGAATGATCATCATTTAAAGGGGTAATCTTTGTGGTTTTTTGTTGTTGATCTAAAACATTATTAGTACAGTTCTTAGAACATTTTATACTTACAAACCCACCATTGATTTATGTCTGACGATGTTTTGGATTAGGAATAATATCGGATTTTATAATTTTCAGAATGAATTCTTAATTTACATTTTAAATAAAAAATGAATAACTTTAAATTAAAACAGTTCCTGTATTTGCGGCTATATAAACTCAAAACAAGTACATGAAAGACGCGAATCTGGTGTATTAGATAACCGCTGACCGAATGGTAGTGCACCCGCGGCCGATCTCCTCGGCCGCGGGCGAGGAATAGGTTACGTAAAGTTACAACACACACGGCTCAGAACCCAGGAAGATTTGAAATGTTTGCAGTATAATAATGACTAAAATCTACCAAATAGAAGTTATTATTTTTTTTTTACTTAAAACCCACAATTGATCTATGCCTGATATTACTTCCGAATGACATTTCTTTTATTAATTAACAGAATGTTTTCTTAATTGACACTCTATCATTTAGTTCAATTTGAGAAGAATAAACGTCTATGTGTGATCAAAATTAAAACAATTCTTGTTTTCGGCTAAATGAACTCATAAATTGAGAGACGTGACTCCGGTGTATTAGATAACCGCTGACCGCTAGGTAGTCCAGCCGCGACCATGGCGACCGACTTTCTCGGCCGCAAGCGAGGGATAGCTTTTGTAATGGTTCACACACACAGCTCTGATTCCAGATATATTTTAAATGCACGTAGCATGATAACTAAAATGTATCACATAGATTTATTTTTTTCCGGTAGTTTGTGTGATTTACTAGAAAAGAAAAAGAATGTTTATATTTTATGTTTCTCGTTTTTTAGGGATTGTGCAGAATTTACGAAGATGACTTAAACTCCTCACATAAAAGCATGTATCCTAAAAAAATTATTTTTTTCTTATGAATTAAAGCCTTCTTTTTAAACAGGCATACTATCTGTCGTTACTTAATGTCAGTTGTACGCACAATGACTTTCGTTAACTTGCCAAATAAACAGAGGTACATGTTAACATGTAAAGCTTTTTACACTCATACTACACAACTCACCAACAAAATAACATTGTAACGACATTTATAGGATCCCAACAAACAACTTTTCCAGCGACAGCTATATCAAAATCCTAGCCGTTTTTTAGTTATTTAGCAAAAACTTTCAAGGGCCCTTGGCCCTTAATTTAAGGGGCCAGCCCTTTTTTATTGGTGTCAAATGAAAGTCCTTGACATTCTGCACAACTTTTATTCTACATGTCTTAACAAAATATTTTTTATTTAAAAGATACAAAGGAAAATATGTCTAAATTTTCGCACTTTTTGGAACCCTGTTTTTTGACCCCCTACCTTTTTCTAAATAAAGAAAGTAATCCAAAAACAAAAACCGATGTGCAAAACTTCAATGTCTCTGTTATTCAAATTCGTTGGATTCCCATTCCCTGCTATCATAGTCTCGGAGCCTTTGTCTGGAAACGAAAGGCCCTAAATTTTTTAAAAAGGGGAATAACTCGTTAACGAAAGAGGATTTTTAAAATTTATGAAATGGTTTAGATAGTGTTTTGTAAAGTCTATAAGCCCTGAAAATTTCAGCAAAAACCGTTCAGAAATGAGCAAGATATGAAGCCTCAAAGTTCGCGTCTAGGAAGAAAAAAAAAAAAAAAGAACTAGAGCAAAGCTCGTTGCAAAGCAACGAGTGGGTCTTCCGTTAATGTCGAGAGTAAAGCTAAATGTTCCTGTAAGGAGCAACGTTCTTAAACCAATAAAAACAGTAACTAAAA
Source organism: Magallana ariakensis (assembly GCA_020458035.1). Taxonomy (NCBI): domain Eukaryota; kingdom Metazoa; phylum Mollusca; class Bivalvia; order Ostreida; family Ostreidae; genus Magallana; species Magallana ariakensis. The sequence goes on along the minus strand of CM035818.1, from coordinate 46,826,053 downwards.
CAAAAAGATAAAAAATCGAATTATTCTTGGTACGACTTAACAAAATCCGAATGATTTTTAGTACGAATTAACAAAAACCTTTACGATTTTAAGAACGACTTAACAAAAAATGTGTCAAAGTACGAATTACCAAAAATCGAATTATTTTTGGTACGAGTTAATTTCACTTTGAACTTTACGCTATTTTTTAAACCAAGAACGCGGAATTAAAATTTCCGGAAAAATCAATTTTTGAACCCTAATATCTCTGCAATGCTTCGTCCAATTTAAAAACGGATTTCAGTTTCGTATTTAGCATTATAAATTCTACAAAGATCATTAATTTTTAAAATTCCAACAAAAAATTCAAAATTTTGAAAATTTTTAAAAATTTCCGGTTTCAACCGGAAGTGACGGAATGTTAAATCCAGCCTTATTTCCAAATAAAAAAAATAAATGTACAAACACAGAAAATTTCAAGTCTCTATCTTAAAGCGTTTTTGAAAAATCCCCTGGACAAAATCACTTTTTTAAAATTTTAAAATTGACGTAACGTAAAAACGTAAGTGACCTTGTTATGGAAACTTTAATAGCGTAAAGGGACGATAAAGGCACATAACTTCTGAAAGTTTCGTTGAAATCGGTTGAAAACTTTTTGAGATATGAAGCTTCAAAAAAGTCAGAAAAATAAAGAAAAAGAATAATAATAATAACTAGACACGATCTCGTTGCGAGCAACGAGGAGGTCTTCCGTCCGATTATAAGAAGGTGATATAACATGATCGACTTAGATTTTCAACAAGAAAACATGATCTGTAAAAAGGAGTGGAGTACTAATGCTTTTCTGCATCGCTTTTTTTAAGGTCTCTTACGCTGCTTTTTTAAATACTAGCATTTCTTCCAATTGAGATAGACACGATTTAAGTTTTTACTTCCGGCTCCTAAAACACCTAGTTAGGTAACGCATGAGTAAATCGTGATGTTAGGATATATAAACGTATTATACCTAATTTTTCTTTTAAAACCCTCACAAAATATCTCTCAGTAAACAGCTACAGATAAAAGGGGCCGATCCCTTATCTCCTTAGAGGGCCGTTTAACGAAATTTTAAACATTGCATATTGTTTAGTACATCATTTTGAACATCTTTCCTTTTATAGTGCATTTCAAAATATATTTCCTTTCTAAGATATGGGTGATCAAAATTTTGGACTTGTGGCCCCTAAAAACCCCTAATTACATAACACATGATAAAATCATTACATTGCTTGGATAAATAACTGTGAGATAAACATATTTGCTTCTATAACCTTTCACAAAATATATCTCAGTAAAGTGCTAGAGATAAAATACTTTAGAACCCTCTGGTCCCCTAATTTAAGGGGCCAGCCCCTTTTTCTTGATATCAAACTCAAGGTCCTTTAATTCTAAAAACATTTTGATCAACAAGTGTTTAGAAATTCGTTACCGTTCTTCAGTTATATGGGAAAAAATATTTAAGGGGCCGACCCCTTATCTCCTTATAGGGGCCGTTTAACGAAATTTTGAAGGTTGCATTTTGTTAAGTACATCATTTTGAGCAACTTTTCTTCTATACTGCATTTCAAAATATTTTTCCTTTCTGAGATATGGGTTATCAAAATTTTGGACTTTTGGCCCCTAAAAACCCTTAATTACGTAACATGATAAAATCATTACATTGCTTGGATAAATAACTGTGAGATAAACATATTTGCTTCTTTAACTTTTCACAAAATATATCTCAGTAAAGTGCTACAGATAAAAGACTTTAGAGCCCTCTGGTCCCCTAATTTAAGGGGCCAGCCCCTTTTTCTTAATATCAAATGAAAGGCCGTTTAATTCTAAAAACATTTTGTTCAACAAGTGTATAGAAAATCGTTACCGTTCTTGAGATATTTGGAAAAGAACGTTTTAGGGGCCGATCCCTAATCTCCTTATAGGGGCCATTAAACGAAATTTTGAATGTTGCATATTGTTAAGGAGATCATTTTGAACATCTTTTCTTCTGTACTGCATTTCAAAATATTTTTCCTTTCTGAGATATAGGTGATCAAAATTTTGGACTTTTGACCCCTAAAAACCCCTAATTACGTAATGCATGATAAAATCATTACATTGCTTGGATACATAACTGTTAGATAAACATATTTGCTTCTATAATCTTTCACAAATTATCTCTCAGTGAAGGGCTACAGATAAAAGACTTTAGAGCCCTTTGGTTCCCTAATTTGAGGGGCCAGCCCCTTTTTCTTGATATTGAATGAAAGCTCTTGTAAATATAAACTTTTTTTACATTACATGTCTTAACAAAATATTTTTCAGAAAAGAGATAAAAGAAGAAAACCAGAAAATTTTACGACGTTTTTTAGTCTCAATTTTCGGGACCAGGCGAGCTTTAACGCTTTTTGAGCATGACAAATATGAATGCCAAATGACACATCTACAATCTCTTGTTTACAATCCCTGAAAGTTTGAACTCCATATCTTTTACCGTTTAGGAGTAGATCCCTGGACAAGCCGACCCTCTGAAAATCGCTAAAACGTCATTATCTCAAGAACGGAAATGACGTCATCAAAATAAAAAAATGTATATTAAGTTAAGATCAATATTTAGCAGATCTGAAAGTTTCATGAAAATCGGTCGAGCCATTTTTGAGAAATCGCGGGCACAAAATTTGTAAGAAAAAAAAAGAAAAACTAGAGCAAAGCTCGTTGCAAAGCAACGAGTGGGTCTTCCGTTAATGTCGAAAGTAAAGCTAGAAGTTCCGCTAAGAAGCAGAGTTCTTAAACCAATAAACATAAGTAACTAAAACAAAAAGAAAAAAATCGAATTATTCTTGGTACGAGTTAACAAAATCCGAATTATTCTAAGTACGAATTAACAAAAACCTTATCGATTTCAAGTACGACTTAGCCAATACAAATCCAAATGTGTTCAAGTACGACTTTACAATATTCGAATTATTTTAGGTACGAGTTAATTTCACTTTGAACATAACACTATTTTCTTAACCAAGACTGCAGAATCTAAATTTCCGGAAAAATCAATTTTTAAACCCTTATATCTCTGTAATGCATCTTCCGATTTTAAAACGGATTTCAGGTTTAAATTAAGCTTAATAAGCTCTTATGTTTGTTTTTATGATTAATAACAAATTATCGCTCAAAAACAGTTCTTATAAAAAGAATATGTAGCCCTACTGGCCCCTAATTTGAGGGGCTAGCCCTCTTTTCTTGATATCAAATAAAAGGTCTCGCAAATATGAACATATTTTGTTCAACAATTGTTCACAAATTGTTAGCCGTTTTAGATATATCTAAACAACTGTGTTTTAGGGGCCGACCCTTTAACTCCTTACCGGGGCCACCAACGAAAAAATTTAAGGTATCATATTGTTAAGAACATTATTCTGAGCAACTTTTCTTCTACAATGCTTTTCAAAATATTTCTCCTTTTCTAGATATTGATGATCAGAGGTTAGGACTTCTGGCCCCTTGAAACCCCTAATTACGTAACATATGACTTAGGTATGGTACTGTATAGATTAAAAGCTGTACAATGAACATTTTTGCTTCTATAATTGATAACAAATAATTGTTCAGTAAAGAGTTATTGCAAAAAGACTTTAGAGCCCTCTTGGCCCCTAATTTGAGGGGCCAGCCCCTTTTTCTTGATATTAAATGAAAGCCCGTGAAAATTGAAACAACTTTTGCATTACATGTTTTAACAAAATATTTACAGGTTTAAAAATATTTCAGAAAATGTGCAAAATTTTTGTAAAAAAAATTGGTGCCAATTTTCGACCTCAGGCGAGCTTCAACGCCTTGCGTATTATCCATATTTTAAAACAATGCGGTACATCTACAGACTTTCATCTACAATCCCTGAAAATTTTAACTTTCTATCGTGAATAGTTTCAGAGGAGTTGCGTGGACAAAATGACCCTTAAAATTTCACTAAATCGTCAATATCTTAAACCGGAAGTGACGTCATCAAAAAATTTAACTGAAAACATTTATCCCCTCCGATGCTCTATAAGTCCTGAAAATTTGGTGCAAATCGAGTGAATAGTTTTCGAGATATAAAGCTTTAAAGAAGGCAGAAAAAGAATATTAAGAATAATAATAATAATAGAAAGAAACAGTAGAAAAACAAGAGGGTCTTCCGTCGGAAACGGAAGACCCTAATAATAATAATAGGGAAAAAGAAACCGTACGAAAACAATAAGGTCTTCCGTTGGAAACGGAAGACCTTAACTAGACACGATCTCGTTGCGAGCAACGAGGAGGTCTTCCGTCCGATTTTAAGACGGTGATATGACAAAATCAACGAGAAAACAGTCATGATCTGTAAAAAGGAGTGGAGTACTTATGCTTTTTTGCATCGCTTTTTATAAGTTCTCTTACGCTGCTATTTTCAATACTAGCATTTCTTCCAATTGAGATAGAAACGATTAAACTTTTTACATCTGGCACCTAAAAGCCCTAATTAGATAAGTAAATCATTATATTGTTAAGATATATAAACGTATTATACCTTATTTTGCTTTTATAACCCTCACAAAATATCTCTCAGTAAACGGATACAGATAAAAGACTTTAGGGCCCTCTGGTGCCCTGATGTGAAGGGCCAGCCCCTTTTTCTTGATATCAAATAAATGTATCATTTTGTCCAGCAAGTGTTTAGAAATTCGTTACCGTTTTTAGTGTATACGGCAAAGAACGTTTTAGGGGCCGACCCCTTATCTCCTTTTATGGCCGTTTAACGAAAGTTTTGAAGGTTGCTTATTGTTAAGTACATCATTTTGAGCATCTTTCCTTCTATACCATATTTCAAAATATTTTTTCTTTCTGAGATATGGGTGATCAAAATTTTGGACTTTTAACCCCTAATTACGTAACACATGATAAAAACATTACATTGCTTGGATAAATAACTGTGAGATAAACATATTTGCTTCTATAATCTTTCACAAAATATCTATCAGTAAAGGGCTACATATAAAAAAACTTTAGAGCCCTCTGGGCCCCTAATTTTAGGGGCCAGCCTCTTTTTTTTTATATTAATTGAAAGGTCATTTAATTCTAAGCACATTTTGTTCAACAAGTGTTTAGAAATTCGTTACCGTTCTTGAGATATATGGGAAAGAACGATTTAGGGGCCGATCCCTTATCTCCTTATAGGGGCCGTTTAACGAAATTTTAAAGGTTGCATATTGTTAAGTACATCATTTTGAGTATCTTTCCTTCTATACTGCATTTCAAAATATTTTTTCTTTCTGAGATATGGGTGATCAAATTTTTGGACCTTTGGTCCCTAAAAACCCCTAATTACGTAACACAAGATAAGATCATTACATTGCTTTGATAAATAACTATGAGATAAACATATTTGCTTATATAACCTTTCACAAAATATCTATCAGTAAAGGGCTACATATAAAAAACTTTAGAGCCCTTTGGTCCCCTAATTTTAGGGGGCCAGCCCCTTTTCTTGATATCAAATGAAAGGTCCTTTCATTCTAAACACATTTTGTTCAACAAGTGTTTAGAAAATCGTTACCGTTCTTGAGATATATGGGAAAAAACATTTTAGGGGCCGGTCCCTTATCTCCTTATAAGGGCCGTTTAACGAAATTTTGAAGGTTGCATATTCTTAAGTACATCGTTTTGAGCATCTTTCCTTCTATACCATATTTCAAAATATTTTTCCTTTCTGAGATATGGGTGATCAAAATTTTGGACTTTTGGCCCCTAAAAATCCCTAATTACGTAACACATGATAAAATCATTACATTGCTTGGATAAATAACTGTGAGATAAACATATTTGCTTCTATAATCTTTCACAAAATATCTATCAGTAAAGGGCTACATATAAAAAACTTTAGAGCCCTCTGAGCCCCTAATTTTAGGGGCCAGCCCCTTTTTCTTGATATTAATTGAAAGGTCATTTATTTCTAAACACATTTTGTTCAACAAGTGTTTAGAAATTCCTTACCGTTCTTGAGATATATGGGAAAGAACGTTTTAGGGGCCGGTCCCTTATCTCCTTATAGGGGCTGTTTAACGAAATTTTGAAGGTTGCATATTGTTTAGTACATCATTTTGAGCATCTTTCATTTTATACTGCATTTCAAAATATTTTTCCTTTCTGAGATATGGGTGATCAAAATTTTTGACTTTTGGCCCCTAAAAACCCTTAATTACGTAACACATGATAAAATCATTACATTGCTTGGATAAATAACTTTGAGATAAACATATTTGCTTCTATAACCTTTCACAAAATATCTATCAGTTAAGGGCTACAGATAAAAAACTTTAGAGCCCTCTGGGCCCCTAATTTTAGGGGCCAGCCCTTTTTCTTGGTATTAAATGAAAGATCTTGTAAATATAAATTTTTTTTACATAACATGTTTTAACAAAATATTTTTCAGAAAAGAGATAAACAAAGAAAACCCGAAAAAATTACAACGTTTATTTAATCTCAATTTTCGGGTCCAGGCGAGCTTTGAGGCTCTTTGAGCCAGACATTTTTTATCGCCTTTAGACATATCTACAATCTTTCGTCTATCATCCCTGAAAATTTGAACTCAATATCTTTTACCGTTAAGGAGGAGTTCAATGGACAAGCAGACCCTTTAAAATTCACTAAATCGTCAGTATCTCAAAAACGGAAATGACGTCATCAATATAAAAAATTTCCAATAAGGTTCAGATCAACATCTATCAGATCTGAAAGTTTCATTAAAATCGACCGAGCCGTTTTCGAGAACTCGCGTGCACAAAATTTGTAAGAAAAAAAAAGAAAAAAAATAATAACTAGACACGATCTCGTTGCGAGCAACGAGGAGGTCTTCCGTCCGATTTTTAGAAGGTGATATGACATTATCGACTTTGATTTTCGACAACAAAATTTGATCTGGAAAAGAAGTGGAGTACTAATGCTTTCCTCTAATGCTTTTATGAATTATCTTACGTTGATTTCTTAAATACTTGCATATCTTCCAATTGAGATAGAACCTTTGAATTGTTTTACCTCTGGCCCCTAAAAACCCTAATTAGGTAACGCATGAAAAAATCATTATATTGTTAGGATATATAAACGTATTCTACCTAATTTTGCTTTTATAACCTATTACAAAACATCTCTCAGTAAATGACTTGTATATAGATAAAAGACTTTAGACCCATCTTGATCCCTAATTTGAGGGGTCAGTCCCTTTTTCTTTATATCAAATGGAAGGTATTTTAATTTTAATCATATTTTGTTCAACTAGTGTTTGGAAATATTATATTCCAAAAGATTTTTACGTTCTGATATATGGGTGATTAAAGTTTCGGACATTTGACCTCTAAAAACACCTAATTACGTAGCACATGATAAAATCATTACATGGCTTGGAGATAACATATCTGCTTTTATGACATTTCACAAAATATCTCTCAGTAAAGGGCTATATATAAAAGTCTTTAGAGCCCTCTGGTCCCCTAATTTGAGGGGCCAGCCCCTTTTTCTTGATATCAAATGAAAGGTCCTTTAATTTTAAACACATTTTGTTCAACAAGTATTAGAAATTCATTACCATTCCTGAGATACCGTATATGGAAAGAACGTTTTAATGGTCGATCCCTTATCTCCTTATAGGGGCCGTTTAACGAAACTTTGAAGGTTGCATATTGTTTAGTACATCATTTTGAGCATCTTTTCTTCTATACTGCATTTCAAAAGATTATCCATTCTGATATATGGGTGATTAAAATGTTGGACATTTGACCTTTAGAAACATCTAATTACGTAACGCATAATAAAATCATCACATTGCATGGATACATAACTGTAAGATAACATATCTGCTTTTATGACCTTTCACAAAATATCTCTTAGTAAAAGGCTATAGATAAAAGACTTTAGAGCCCTCCCTTAATTTGATGGGCAAGCCCCCTTTTCTTGATAACAAATGAAAGGTCAAATATTAAATGATATTATGGGTGATCAAAATTTTGGACTTTTGACTCCTAAAAACATCTAATTAAGTAACACATGATTCAATCATTAGATTCCTTGGATATATAACAGTTGAAATCGACTCAAAATTTTAAATTTTATTTACCTTACGTGATTTTGAATGACAACAGTTGTGAATGGAATTGGAGATCATTTTCGAGAAATAAACAGGTAGTGAAAATAATTCATGCACATGATCATGCACATGACAAATAAAGTGTCTTACACATGTAAATCTTCAGGTTAAAGCCGCTTGGTCCGATTTTCAATTAAATTTTTGTACGCTTCTAAACGATGTTTATGCTAAGTATGTGTGTATTAATATACGTTGCAGTAGTTTTCCTGGTCAATTAAGCCATATTTCAATAAAAAAATAATGTACATGTTGAAACTTGTTGAAACCGGATGTTGTTCATTCCGTCATGCTGTCCAATCCGGCTAAATTATTCAGCCCCTTGACAATTTCCTATCATTTTTGTTTAAAAAATGTTGTGCAATCCGGATCTTGTCTGTAAACCGGCCGTGATGAAAACAACCGACTGCTTATAATTAGTGAGAGTTATCTCCCGTAGTCCGGCCACTTATCAATCGATCGGCCTTCTGCGAGATAATCAATGCTCATTCTTGTCGTTGCTATTAATTTAAACAACTTGAATATAGATCCAAACTAGCAACTCATTTCAGTTTATACCGTTAAGTCTTGTTATAAATAAATACGCATTTTTTTGTTAAAATTAGATAATTAGATTATAGTTCACCCCATTTTTTTCAGGCCGTGATTCAGGATACTGCGGGAGTAGGACTGCAGATATCGTTTGTTATCCCCGTTGTATGGCTACACTTACAGAGTTGCATATTATTCTGTCAAAATACTCCATTTTGTAAAATAAAATTCTCATTTATATCAATATTTATCTATTGTTCCCTGCATCAAAACAGTTCTCGCCATTACGTATTCAGCCATCTGTTGACTATTGAAAAAGTATTTCAATCGTATGTATTCCGTTATGGATTTATTGTTTTCCAAAAAAAAAAAAAATGAAAATGAAAATTGGTACCGTAATTACGATCGATGAAATCTAATATATTTCAGAAGAATTGAAAATTTTGCAAGAATACACGATCAAGATCTACTGCATTAAATACTAAAATTAATTTGCAACAATATCTTCTAAACCAGATGTTTGCTAATCCGGCCAATTTTTTTAGAACCACCCTCCACCGGATTAGACAAGTTTTACTGTACAATGTACAAAATTTATTTACAAAATAAACGACATAAAAGGGTTTCGCGTTATTTCGCCTCGTGTTCAAACTGGCCCCTTACGTCAAAGCGAGTATGATTGTATTACGACTTTGACATCTGTCCTTTTTATATATGATCTATTATAACAAATAAAATATACAGCATGACTATTTAACAAAACAAAAATGAAGCAGTGTACATTTGTTCATTAATAGTTTTGAAGTTTACGTTGTTTATAATCGAAGCAAAACATGCAGGTTGAATAAACCCAATCATTCAGAGGACGAAAACAAACGGTATTCTCATGATGTATTTTTTTTTGGGGGGGGGGGTTGAATGCCCCAAAATTTAGTTTTATTTACTTTGAATATTTCTAACGTTGAAAGGAGATCAATTCCGTGTAAATACGTCTATAACTTTGTAAGATCATTCATTTGGTTTGCATGGAAAATTATTTGATACTCTAATGGTCGAAATATCGGAACATGCAGCTTAAAGAAATTTCTCCACTTGGTATACATCGAAACGTTATTTCAAATCAGACACCAAACAATATGAAGGGAAATGGAAATATTCGGCGAATCTACATGTTAAAATATTCTTATGATAAAATGTTGTATTTATGGCAAACGTATATTCATTATTTTTTATCTCATAAAAGATATAATCGCACTAGTGTTTTGTATCATTCTCTTTTTAACTCTTTGTAGCCAAATCTGTCAAAATTCGTGGTCGTTTCACCCTCTTGTTGTAAACCACGCTGCAATATTCAAAATCGATGCGCTGTTGAACGAAAGACTAGTACTCGGCTAGAAAAACTTACTGAATGGGTCGTCTAAAATTATTAATTTTAATAATAAATTCAGACATTTTTAGATTTCACAAAGTGTAATTTTTGTTAAGTTACAGGAAAATTGTCATTTCATGCACATTTATTTGCACAAAATAGGTTATATGTTATTCAACCAGTGTTTGAAATTTGAGACCGTTCTTGATATATTTAGGAAAGAAATTTTAGGGGTCATCTATTCACCTTCTTATCGGGGCCGTTTAACAAATTTTGAGCCATTTCCGAGAAAATGCGTACACAAAAACCTTTATTGAAAGAAAAGAATGCAGGAAATGGAAGCTCTTAACAAGGGGGCGGAGAGTGCTTTAAAATTCATATTTACATGTATTTAATTCACCTTGTAAAATTATCAATCATAGGCACTGAAGAACTGCTATTGTTTAATTGGCAAATTTGATTTGCTTATTGACTCCATGACCACTACAATTTCGCGTAATTAAACGTTAACTTTAAAAAAAAAATATATAAGCATGTACTCCAATCAGGTGTTGTACTATACAGAACGTTCTTTACGCGATCGCCGAGCGATTCTTTTGGGAAAGAACAGTCCTGATCAGACAGCAAATACATAATACAGCATACAGACGTTTTATTAAAAAATATATATTTTATGTATTAACTAATCGAGTTTGCCTGCATATGCAAAGTCCATTCGATTTGAAAATTTCCCTAATCTACTAAGTAGTATTTTTAACCATGTGTCCTCTACTCGATCTTCAACTGTCCGAATCCAATCAAAACTTTTACTCACCGAATGTAAATAAACTTTTTTAAAACTCACATACTCTTTCATAATCAATAACAAAAAATAATTAGTATGCTTTTTAATGAATCGGACTACAATTCAGAAGAGGTTAAACCAATAGTGTGACCATTATTCTTTTACGGCCTGAATGTAAATAAAACTTCAACTTGTTTAAAAATTCATAGGTATATTAAGAAATAATCACTGATTCCTTCAATTCCTTCCGTGTTAACGGGCAATTGTTAGTTTTATCCTGCCCGCACCTACCGCAAGCATGTAACATTGTATAAGTTAAACTGCCTTATCTCGAACGCTTTTTAAATATATTTCAACTCACTTTACTTACTACACCCTGCTTAATTCTCTCTCTCTCTCTCTCTCTCTCTCTCTCTCTCTCTCTCTCTCTCTCTCTCTCTCTCTCTCTCTCATAGCTCATAAAAAATTCTAATATTTTGTTAGCCAAATGAATTATCACAGATTACAGATACTTAAGATGTGTGTGTTGGAATAATTATCTTGTGAATATCGCCTATATTTTGTTTTGTTGAAATGGGTAGTGAAACGCATTAAATTCTCAGCAGCAAAATGTCAGAAATAGACACAGGTGAAATTCAATGTATTTACATTTCAACTCGTACGACTGTAAAACGTTGGATTATTTTCATTGATGACATATTTTTTTATATTTTACGCACTATAATTTAAATCAATGGTTTGATGCATTTTTAACCAAGATAATTGAAATGAAAACAATTTTACAAAGAATCAATGAACATTCAAATGTGTGATAACGTACGTAGAAACACGAGAAGCCTGTGTCCTAGACTACAGCGAATCGGTTGTCCACTAGCGCGGCATCTCCTCGGCCCTGTGCAAATGATGTGTAATGTAAATGTACACTCAACGTGGTGGGTTTGCAAATGTTTGCAGTTTCATAACTGAATTTCATTTTCCAACAATAAAACTATTTTATGACATATACAAGATCACAAAAAACATCAATTTTTTTTTGATAGATTACGAGACTAAAAATGCATTGCTTCGTAAGTAAAGGTATAATCTTTTTTCATTACTCTTTAACATCGTTAAAATCGGATTTCTTTGTGTTTGCAGCTACATAAAAACCCATGTGTGCATTACAGCAAGACGCAAATCTTGTGTATTAGATAACGGCAGACCGCTCGCTAGTCCAGCCGCAACCTATTTCCTCGGCTGCGGGCAAGGGATCGGATACGTAATTGTTCACATACACAGCTCGGAATCCAGCTAGATTTAAATGCGACTCAAATGCATTGCATAGAAGCAGTTCTTTTATCCATAATGTGTTTCACTAGAAAAGAATTAAACTGTTTAAACACTTTCCGTATGTAAACTGGTACACTGTATATGGTAGTAGGTAAAGGTATAATTTTTTTAAAATTTACTATTAATATCGTTAAAATCGGAATTATTTGTGTTTGCAGCTACATAAAAAAACCGTGTGTGCATTACAGCAAGACGCAAATCTTGTGTATTAGATAACGGCAGACCGCTCGCTAATCCAGCCGCGACCTATTTCCTCGGCCGCGGGCAAGGGATCGGATACGTAATTGTTCACATACACAGCTCAGAATCCAGCTAGATTTTAAATGCGACTCAAATGCATTGCATAGAAGTAGTTCTTTTATCCATAATGTGTTTCACTAGAAAAGAATTAAAATGTTTAAACACTTTCCGTATGTAAACTGGTACACTTTATGTCACTTATACGCACAAATACCCCATTTATTTGCAAAATAAAACACAAATACATGGTAACAAGTCTAGCTTTTTACACTCATATTACGCAATACCCGAACAAAATATTATTGTTACGACTTTAATAAGATCATAATGAACAACTTTTGCAGCGACAGCCATATCGAAATCTTAACAGCTTTTGAGTTATAAAGTGAAAACTTTCAAGGGTTTTAGGCCCCTGATTTGATGGGCCAGCTCGTTTTTCTTGATGTCAAATAAAAGATCTTTTGAATATTCATCTTTTTTGTTCTACATGTCTTAACAAAATATTTCCGAGAAAAGAGATAAACTAAGAAAACCATGCAAAATCACAACGCTTTTTTAAACTCATTTTTGGAGCCCTACCGAGCTTTGGCGCTTTTTGCGCTAGAAAATTATAAATTCCCTATTACATATCTACATTCTTTTGTCTATCATTCCTGAAATTTTGAACTCAATATCTTTTTTAGTTTATGAGAACCTTCGTGGACAAGCCGACCCTCTAAAAATCGTTAAATTGTTAATATCTCAAAACCGGAAGTGATGTCACCATTAAAAAAAATTTGCAATAAGGTTCAGAGCAATATCTATCAGATCTGAAAGTTTCATATAAATCGGCCGAGCAGTTTTTGAGAAATCGCGTACACAAAATATGTAAGAAAAAAAAAGAATAGGGAAAAAGAAACCGAACGAAAACAATAAGGTCTTCCGTTGGAAACGGAAGACCTTAATAATATGGAAAAAGAAACAAAGCAAAAACAATAAGGTCTTCCGTTGGAAACGGAAGACCTTAATAATAATAATAACTAGAGCAAAGCTCGTTGCAAAGCAACGAGTGGGTCTTCCGTTAATGTCGAAAGAAAAGCTAGATGTTCCTGTAAGAAGCAGAGCTCTAAAACCAATACCAGGAGTTTTAAAACAAAAATATACAAAAAATCGAATAATTCTTGGTACGACTTAACAAAATCCGAATGACTTTAAGTACGAATTAACAAAAACCTTTACGATTTCAACAAGAGGCCCAGGGGCCACATCGCTCACCTGAGCAATTGGCTAGGAAAAAGCACATACCAGATCATATCAGAACTGAAAGTTTACTGAGAGGGGGGGGGGAGGGGCTTGAATTTAAACCGTCCAGGGGTCATGATATGTACAAACTTGGTTATTCTAAGCAAGAAGAAACAAGTTTCATATTAGCTTCAGATCTGAAGCTCTCCGAAAAAATATATTGATAAACCGGAAATCTAGTGACACCCATTGAAAAAATTGTATACATTTATTGCGCACAATAAATGAGCTTTGTTCTCGATTTATTTCTCCGATTTCAAAACTATAATCTCAAAATATTACTAATTGTATATACCTAACATATTCTTTGGCTGTTTCCACAACCATACATTCCTCATAATTGTACATATATAGTTTGTTAATAGTCCTCCTGACCCAGATATTGTAATCATCGAACATTTCGCTTATTTATACTGCCATTTTGATGTCAAAGGTACAATATGCTTCGTTCATATGTCAAGTACGAGAGTACTTGATTGAAGATAAAGAGATTTTTTGAAGTTTTTCCTTTTTTGCAATTGAGGTACAATTTTGGAAAAATTAATTAGGAACTGAGTGTGCAATAAATATAGTTTTTTCAATGGGTGGCACTGTAGCTCTCCAGTCTATCAATATATTTTTGCAGAGAGCTACAGATCTGCAGCTATAGTTTGATACATGTTATTTTCAAAAATAATTTCTTTTAACTCTGAATTTTGTGTACACATTCCTTTCAAAAATATTGCCACTAGACATCATCATAATAAAGCAACAATTCAACACAACAACACTAATGAGTCTTTTTATTTATTGTTCAACAGAAGTCTGTGGTAAATTCCTTCAATTATTCTCAAACTTTTTTTTCAAAATGATAAAGCTACAATACATGAATCATGTTTCTCTTCTTACCCTCATTATATTGTTTCTTCGAAACCTGTATCCTTCGATTATCATTCATCAATATAGATATATACAGTCTAATTTTAAGGAAAGAAAGAAAACTTATAGCGTTTCGTGATACAAATTAACAATGCGAATTTCCATAGTGTATCATACTTTAAAACAGCTTTGTGATTATTAGGCATCTGCACACATCTAGACGTTAACACGTATAAATATATTTATAAAATCGTCAGACTTAATCGGCGATACTCATTACTTAATTCAGATTGACTACTGAACAGTGGTTTATGACTGTTGAGCCCCTATCACTTTAGCTGAAAAGATAACATCTCTGTCATTAAATATCTTCGATGTTTAATGCAAGTTAAAAATATTACCTCTACAAATGAATTAACAAAAGAGTATCTTATTAAAAACAATAGCAAAACTGGATGTGTTCTTCCAAAACGTCTGACTTTCCACCGCAACCGCAACGTGTTTGTAGAACAAAGAGCCTCGTTTTGATTCCGGATTTCCTAATTGTAATATTCGGAATACCAAACCCGATGCGACAAAGGTAAAACGAGAAAAAAAAAATCACACACAAACAACAGTGTGATTCGAAATATAAAACCGTCTTTCAAATATACATTTATTCTATTCCAAGGTTTAAACAGATATTAACAGCTGCACACGATTTTCATCCCTAACAAAAATTGCACCAAAAAAAAGGGGGGGGGGGGGGGTCGAAGAATGCACAAACTCCTTTTGGTGCCCAAGTGTTTGTTTGCTAATAAGACATGAAAAATACACTTAATATAACTTAAATGCAACAATCTAATTTACTATGATTTGTCACCAATATCATTTGAATACTATAATTTTTTTTCAATACATTCCCAAGTTTAAACTTGGTCCCCTATTGTGACCCCACCCTATATATGGGGGGTCATGATTTGAGGTAATAAGACATTAAAAATACACGAAACTTAAATGCAACAATCTAATTTACTATGATTTGTCACCCATATCATGATCATTTTGTTGCTATAATTTTTTTCAATATATTCCCAGTTAAAACTTCGTCCCCTATTGTGACCCCACCCTATATATGGGGGGTCATGATTTGAACAATTTAAAATCTACACTTACCCAGGATGCTTCAACATAAGTTTCAGCTTTTCTGACCCAGTGGTTCTTGAGTAGAAGATTTATAAACTTTTTTCCTATATATATTTCTATGTAAAACTTGGATTCCCTATTGTGGCCCCGCCCTACCCCCGGGGGTCATGATTTGAATAATTTAGAATTTACACTACCCCAGGATGCTTTCACATATGTTTCAGCTTTTCTCACCCAGTGGTTCTTGAGAAGAAGATTTTAAAAGTTTTTCCTATATATTTTTATGTTAAACTTGGATTCCCTATTGTGGCCCCGCCCTACCCCCGGGGGTCATGATTTGAACAATTTAGAATCTACACTAGCCCAGGATGCTTCCACATAAGTTTCAACTTTTCTGACCCAGTGGTTCTTGAGAAGAAGATTTTTTAATGACCCCACCCTATTTTAGTATTTTCTTAATTATCTCCCCTTGGAAAGGGACTTGGCCCTTGAATTTTACAATTTAAATTCCCCTTTACCCTAGGATGCTTTGTATTAAGTTTGGTTAAAATTTGCTCAGTGGTTCTTGAGAAGAAGTTGAAAATGTTAAAAGTTTACAGACGGACGGACGGACAGACAGACAGACAGACAGACGGACAGACAGACGGACGGACGGACGGACGACGGACAACAGGTGATCAGAAAAGCTCACTTGAGCTTTCAGCTCAGGTGAGCTAAAAACGACTTGACAATAAAAATCCGAATGTGTTTAAGAGCGGCTTAACAAATATCGAATCATTCTAGGTACGAGGTAATTTAACTTTGAACATAACACTATTTTCTTAACCAAGAATGTGGAATCAAGATTTCCGGAAAAATCAATTTTTAAACCCCTATATCTCTGTAATGCATCAGATTTAAATTAAGCTTAATAAGTTGAACATTTTTGCTTCAATAATATATAACAAATTATTTTTCAGTAAATAGTTATTGTTAACAGACTTTGTAGTTCTCCTGGCCCCTAATTTGAGGGACCAGCTCCTTTTTCTTGATTGAAATAAAAGGTCTCGCAAATATAAACGTATTTTGTTCAACAACTGTTCACGAATTGTTAACCGTTCTAGAGATATCTGAACAAATGTGTTTTAGGGGCCGACCGTTAAACTCTTTAATGGGGCCACCAACAAAAAATTTTTAAGTATCATATTGTTAAAAACATTATTTTGAGCAACTTTTCTTCTACAATGCTTTTCAAAATATTTCTCCTTTTATAGATATTAATGATCAGAGTTTTGGACTTCTGGCCCCTTGAAACCCCTAATTACGTAACATATGACGTAAGTATGGTACTGTTTAGATAAACAGCTGTACAAAGAATATTTTTGCTTCTATAATATATAACAAATTATTTTTCAGTTTAAAGTTATTATCAATAGACTTAGGAGCCTTCTTGGTCCCTAATTTAAGGGGCCAGCCCTTTTTTCTTGATATCAAATGAAAGGTCTAGCAAATATAAACATATTTTGTTCAACAAGTGTTCAGGAATTGTTTACCGTTCTAGAGATATCTGAACTAATGTGTTTTAGGGGCCGACCCTTAAACTCCTTACTGGGGCCACCAACAAATTTTTCTAAGTAGCATATTGTTGAGAACATTATTGTAAGCATTTTTTGTTCTACAATGCTTTTCAAAATATTTCTTCTTTTCTAGATATTAATGATCAAATTTTTGGACTTCTGGCCCCTTGAAACCCCTAATTACGTAAAATATGACTTAGGTATGATACTGTATAGATAAACAGCTGTACAATAAACATTTTTGCTTCTATAATTGATAACAAATTATTGTTCTGAAAAGAGTTATTGCAAGAAGACTTTAGAGCCCTCTTGGCCCCTAATTTGAGGGGCCAGCCCCTTTTTCTTGATACCAAATAAAAGCCCGTGGAAATTGAAACAACTTTTGCATTACATGTTTTAACAAAATATTTACAGTTTTAAAAATATTTCAGAAAATGTACAAAATTTTCGTTAAAAAAATTGGTGCCAATTTTCGACCTTATGCGAGCTTCAGCGCCTTGCGTATTATCCATATTTTAAAACAATGCGGTACATATACAGACTTTCATCTACAATCCCTGAAAATATCAACTTTCTATCGTGAATAGTTTCAGAGGAGTTGCGTGGACAAAATGACCCTTAAAATTTCATTTAATCGTCATTATCTTAAACCGGAAGTGACGTCATGAAAAAAATTAACTGAAAACATCTATCCCCTCCGATGCTCTATAAGTCCTGAAAATTTGGTGCAAATCGAGTGAATAGTTTTCGAGAAATAAAGCTTTAAAGAAGGCAGAAAAAGAATATTAAGAACTAGAGCAAAGCTCGTTGCAAAGCAACGAGTGGGTCTTCCGTTAATGTCGAAAGAAAAGCTAGATGTTCCTATAAGAAGCAGAGTTCTAAAACCAATACCAGGAGTTTTAAAACAAAAAGATATAAAAAATCGAATAATTCTTGGTACGACTTAACAAAATCCGAATGACTTTGAGTACGAATTAACAAAAACCTTAACGATTTCAAGAACGACTTGACAAAAAAAATCCGAATGTGTTTAAGAACGACTTAACAAATATCGAATCATTCTAGGTACGAGTTAATTTAACTTTGAACATAACAATATTTTCTTAACCAAGAATGTGGAATCAAAATTTCCGGAAAAATCAATATTTAAACCCCTATATCTCTGTAATGCATCGTCCGATTTTAAAACGGATTTCAGATTTAAATTTAGCTTAATAAGTTGAACATTTTTGCTTCAATAATATATAACAAATTATTTTTCAGTAAAAAGTAATTATTAATAGATTTAAGAGCCCTCTTGGCCCCTAATTTAAGGGGCCAGCCCCTTTTTCTTGATATCAAATGAAAGATCTCGCAAATATGAACATATTTTGTTCAACAAGTGTTCAGGAATTGTTTACCGTTCTAGAGATATCTGAACTAATGTGTTTTAGGGGCCGACCCTTAAACTCCTTACTGGGGCCACCAACAAATTTTTTTTAGGTAGCATAATGTTGAGAACATTATTTTAAGCATTTTTTGTTCTACAATGCTTTTCAAAATATTTCTCCTTTTCTATATATTAATGATCAAAGTTTTGGACTTCTGGCCCTTTGAAACCCCTAATTACATAACATATGATTAAGGTGTGGTACTGTATAGATAAACAGCTGTACAATAAACATTTTTGCTTCTATAATTGATAACAAATTATTGTTCAGTAAAGAGTTATTGCAAAAAGACTTTAGAGCCCTCTTGGCCCCTAATTTGAGGGGCCAGCCCTTTTTTCTTGATATCAAATGAAAGCCCGTGGAAATTGAAACAACTTTTGCATTACATGTTTTAACAAAATATTTATACATCAAAAGATATTAGAGAAAATGTTCGAAAATTTCGTGAAAAAATTTGGTGCTAATTTTCAGGTTCAGGCGAGCTTCGAGGCCTTGCGCAATTTTAATAATTGGAAGCAAGGGGGTACAACTTCAGACTTTAATCTACAAACCTGGAATAATTTCAAGCTTCTATCTTGATTAGTTTCGGAGGAGATGCGTGGACAAAATGACCCTTAAAAATTTACAAAATCATCAATATCTGAAACCGGAAGTGACGTCATCATTTAAAAATTTGACATTATGTAGCGCCGATGATGCTTAATCAGTCCTGAAAATTTCGTGCAAATCGGTTGAATAGTTTTTGAGAAATAACGCTTCAAAAAAGTCAGAAAAAGAAAAAAAAGAATAATAATAACTAGAGCAAAGCTCGTTGCAAAGCAACGAGTGGGTCTTCCGTTAATGTCGAAAGAAAAGCTAGATGTTCCTGTAAGACGCAGAACTCTAAAACCAATACCAGGAGTTTTAAAACGAAAAGATATAAAAAATCGAATAATTCTTGGTACGACTTAACAAAATCCGAATGACTTTAATTACGAATTAACAAAAACCTTAACGATTTCAAGAACTTGACAAAAAAATCCGAATGTGTTTAAGAACGACTTAACAAATATCGAATCATTCTAGGTACGAGTTAATTTAACATTGAACATAACACTATTTTCTTAACCAAGAATGTGGAATCAAAATTTCCGGAAAAATCAATTTTTAAACCCCTATATCTCTGTAATGCATCGTCCGATTTTAAAACGGATTTCAGATTTAAATCAAGCTTAATAAGTTGAACATTTTTGCTTCAATAATATATAACAAATTATTTTTCAGTAAAAAGTTATTATTAAAAGACTTTGTAGCCCTCCTGGCCCCTAATTTAAGGGGCCAGCCCCTTTTTCTTGATATCAAATGAAAGGTCTTGCAAATATAAACATATTTTGTTCAACAACTGTTCACAAATTGTTAACCGTTTTAGAGATATCTGAACAACTGTGTTTTAGGGGCCGACCCTTAAACTCCTTAATGGGGCCACTAACAAAAAAGTTTTAGGTATTATATTATTAAAAACATTATTTTGAGCAACTTTTTTTCTACAATGCTTTTCAAAATATTTCTCCTTTTCTAGATATTAATGATCAAAGTTTTGGACTTCTGGCCCCTTGAAACCCCTAATTACGTAACATATGATTAAGGTGTGGTACTGTATAGATAAACAGCTGTAAAATAAACATTTTTGCTTCTATAATTGATAACAAATTATTGTTCAGTAAAGAGTTATTGCAAAAAGACTTTAGAGCCCTCTTGGCCCCTAATTTGAGGGGCCAGCCCTTTTTTCTTGATATCAAATGGAAGCCCGTGGAAATTGAAACAACTTTTGCATTACATGTTTTAACAAAATATTTATACATCAAAAGATATTAGAGAAAATGTTCGAAAATTTCGTGAAAAAATTTGGTCCTAATTTTCAGGTTCAGGCGAGCTTCGAGGCCTTGCGCAATTTTAATAATTGGAAGCAAGGGGGTACAACTTCAAACATTTATCTACAATCCTGTAAATATATGAAGCTTCTATCTTGATTGGTTTCGGAGGAGATGCGTGGACAAAATGACCCTTAAAATTTTACAAAATCGTCAATATCTGAGACCGGAAGTGACGTCATCATTCGGAAATTTAATAATATGTAGCGCCGATGGTTCTCTATCAGTCCTAAAAATTTCATGTAAATCGGTCAGATAGTTTTTGAGAAATAACGCTCCAAAAAAGTCAGAAAAAGAAAAAAAAGAATAACTAGAGCAAAGCTCGTTGCAAAGCAACGAGTGGGTCTTCCGTTAATGTCGAAAGAAAAGCTAGATGTTCCTGTAAGAAGCAGAGCTCTTAAACCAATACCAGGAGTTTTAAAACAAAAAGATATAAAAAATCGAATAATTCTTGGTACGACTTAACAAAATCCGAATGACTTTAAGTACGAATTAACAAAAACCTTACCGATTTCATGAACGACTTGACAAAAAAAATCCGAATATGTTTAAGAACGACTTAACAAATATCGAATCATTCTAGGTACGAGTTAATTTAACTTTGAACATAACACTATTTTCTTAACCAAGAATGTGGAATCAAAATTTCCGGAAAAATCAATTTTTAAACCCCTATATCTCTGTAATGCATCGTCCGATTTTCAAACGGATTTCAGATTTAAATTAAGCCTAATAAGTTGAACATTTTTGCTTCAATAATATATAACATTTTTTTTTTCAGTAAATAGTTATTATTAAAAGACTTTGTAGCCCTCATGGCCCCTAATTTGAGGGGCCAGTCCCTTTTTCTTGATATCAAATGAAAGGTCTTGCAAATATAAACATATTTTGTTCAACAACTGTTCACGAATTGTTAACCGTTCTAGAGATATCTGAACAACTGTGTTTTAGGGGCCGGCCCTTTAAACTCCTTAATGGGGCCACCAACAAAAAAGGTTTAGGTATTATATTATTAAAAACATTATTTTGAGCAACTTTTCTTCTACAATGCTTTTCAAAATATTTCTCCTTTTCTAGCTATTACTGATCAGAGTTTTGGACTTCTGGCCCCTTGAAACCCCTAATTACGTAACATATGACTTAGGTATGGTACAGTATAGATAAATAACTGTACAAAGAATATTTTTGCTTCTATAATATATAACAAATTATTTTTCAGTAAAAATTTATTATTAATAGACTTAAGAGCCCTCTTGGCCCCTAATTTAAGGGGCCAGCCCTTTTTTCTTGATATCAAATGAAAGATCTCACAAATATAAACATATTTTGTTCAACAAGTGTTTAGGAATTGTTGACCGTTCTAGAGATATCTGAACTAATGTGTTTTAAGGGCCGACCCTTAAACTCCTTTTTGGGGCCACCAACAAATTTTTTTTAGGTAGCATATTGTTGAGAACATTATTTTAAGCATTTTTTGTTCTACAATGCTTTTCAAAATATTTCTCCTTTTCTAGATATTAATGATCAAAGTTTTGGACTTCTGGCCCCTTGAAACCCCTAATTACGTAACATATGATTAAGGTGTGGTACTGTATAGATAAACAGCTGTACAATAAACATTTTTGCTTCTATAATTGATAACAAATTATTGTACAGTAAAGAGTTATTGCAAAAAGACTTTAGAGCCCTCTTGGCCCCTAATTTGAGGGGCCAGCCCTTTTTTCTTGATAACAAATGAAAGCCCGTGGAAATTGAAACAACTTTTGCATTACATGTTTTAACAAAATATTTATACATCAAAAGATATTAGACAAAATGTTCGAAAATTTTGTGAAAAAATTTGGTGCTAATGTTCAGGTTTAAGCGAGCTTCAAGGCCTTGCGCAATTTTAATAATTGGAAGCAGGGGGGTACAACTTTAAACATTTATCTACAATCCTGTAAAAGTTTGAAGCTTCTATCTTGATTGGTTTCGGAGGAGATGCGTGGACAAAATGACCCTTAAAATTTAACAAAATCGTCAATATCTCAGACCGGAAGTGACGTCATCATTCGGAAATTTAATAATATGTAGCGCCGATGATTCTCTATCAGTCCTGAAAATTTCATGTAAATCGGTTGGATAGTTTTTGAGAAATAACGCTCCAAAAAAGTCAGAAAAAGAAAAAAAAGAATAATAAAGAAAAAGAAACCGTAGAATAACAATAGGGTCTTCCGTTGGAAACGGAAGACCCTAATAAAGAAAAAGAAACCGTAGAATAACAATAGGGTCTTCCGTTGGAAACGGAAGACCCTAAAAATAAGAATAATCTTTATCTGCACAATAATATAAAGGTCTTCCGTTGGAAACGGAAGACCTTAAAAATCATCATGAAACAAACTCTTATGTATATCAAAAGCATTTGTCTCTTTTCTATTCATCTAATAATAGTATTGTATCATGGCCATGTATCAGTTTGTATTACGTCACAAGTATTACGCAGCTGCGACGGAAGACCTGTTGAAAAAAGATTGTTAACAGATGACGTCATATTCCGCGAAAACGAGTTATTAAATTAGTAGGGGTATAACAAAACAGTTGTTGGCTGGGGTCGAGGGCAACAACTGTATACTATTTGTCTTTACCGAACAGAATATACGGGTG
The DNA here is from genome assembly GCA_020458035.1 of Magallana ariakensis. Lineage (NCBI taxonomy): Eukaryota > Metazoa > Mollusca > Bivalvia > Ostreida > Ostreidae > Magallana > Magallana ariakensis. Next base: position 46,802,854 of record CM035818.1, on the reverse strand, counting down.
GACTTATGGGCCCCGTAAAAAAGTGAAAAAAAATGATTCAAATTAAGAACATTTAAGCGCATCTATTGATATTTTAACCATAAGAATCAACAAGTTTTAGCGCCGAATAAAAAGCACGAAACTTTACAACATAGTAGGGGTCAGCCGACATTCCTGATTTTATATAGTAAATTGAGGACGGGCATTCATTTCAAAGCCTTTGTTTACTGTCATACTAAGTTCCTAACCGTGTACAAACTTGTGGAAAAGACAATAGACGCATTATACATTTAGAAAACTCCTGTGAAAATAAGAAGTTTTTACAACATTAGGCTGGTAGTTAAGAAATGAAAAATTAAATGTATGAAAATTTCAAGGTTTTTCCTATAATAAGCGAGAGCTATTACCTGCGTGACCCATGTTGAACCCACGTTACCCATATTACCATTGATCACAATGGTAATATGTAACTTCAAAGTTTTATTTGAATTTTTCTAGACATAAATAACGCAAAAGAACAATGTATAATTCATCAGCAAACGTGCCAATCGATCAACCAACAGAATAGTGTCAATTTAAATGTCTCCTCCCTCTGATTCAAATATACATAATTCAAATAGGTTCGGTACATGTACGATTTTTCCTAATTTAGATCATCTAAAGGCATTAAAAAATCCCCAATTGTTTAAAATGTTTCTAGTTTTGGTGAAGTTAAGGGTGCAATTAAATCTGAAGTATCCATCAGTGCTTAAAAAAAACCGGGAAATCAAAGTACAGAATGTATTGATGGCAGCTGATTTTATTCAGAAAAATTTATGTTGGATTTCTTTCATCATTAGACTTGGCATAGCGAAAGCAATGGAGGCATCTTTTTTTAAATAGTGAACCAAGTGTTGGTACAAGAATTGGAAAATACACATTTAACTACCGTACAGATAATGTTACTCATGGCCAAGAACTAAATGCCTCCAACGTAATATGGAACAATATTCTATAAAAAAAAAATATGTATACTCTGCAATCTAGAATTTTGTGATAGTGTATAGAGTTGTTCTTGTATGTCCAGGTAAAATCCTTGAATTTGCAACAAAGACCCTTAAGCTTTCAAAGAGGCGTCTATTTCGTCTATATAATTTTTTATGTGTATTATAAATTGTTTTCAAGAGATTGCTCTAACACTATTATATAGCCTTGAAAGCCAAAACAGTGGTTTAGGAGACTATAATTAACGTACAGTTGCAACAGGGGACTCAAGCTACTATGACCGCGACAGGTATAATAAAATATAAAGGCCGCAAAATATTGACCCCCCTTTTTAAAATTACTATTGGAAAAGTGGTTGAAAATATTATTGCCATGAAATATTGACCCCCTCCCCCATTTTTATTTTCTATTGGAGAGGGGCTTCACAATATTATGGCCACGAAACATTATACCTCTACCCCTTGGAGAGGAGATTCAAAATATCACGGCCGCGTAATATTGACACCCCTAACCGCTTTCGACAACTTTCACGACTTAAAAATTATAAAAAATTCGAATGCACACACCAATTGTATATAGACAAATGTGCTTAAACAACAAGAAACGAATATAACTGGCTAGAAAAATATGGATATAAAACAGAATTATCAATATATTTAGAACAATGAGAATTTATTAATATATGCAAAAAGAGATGCAGACAAAAAAGCTATGAATATATGACATGGAAAACAAACAACGAAATTTCTAGGACTATTATATTTTTAAATATAATATGAAAATACTATTTTTTATGAAAATCACAATGCTTGTACTATTTATTCGCATGGCAAAGAGTAAATGTAATTGATTTAACGGTATTGCACACGTTTTCTTATTTCCTATAATAATTTATATATGTAGGATTACTTTCATTATTGTTCAAACCATTTAAATTCAATATATGTATGAATAAGTATCTTTGAAAAACAATGCTTCCGAACAACTCTAACGAATACATTACGTCAAATTTATTGATTATTTTTAAGTACTATTTCTTTTCGCGGTGATGATTTTGTGACTAGTTCCAAACACCGTTTTACTTCCGGTTTGCCTGAGTAACTGCATAGGAGAGTTGATTAAAATCAACTCCCAAAAAGCAATTTGTTGATATATTCTACATAAAAACGGCACTAGAAAAGGGCCCATTTTCTATAGCTTAAGTGCACACGTTCGTTCTTTTCAAACTGAACATGACCAAAGATTAAGCCTGAAGAATATGTATTAAGCAATAAGAAATAATATTGAATAATATTATTACATACCAATGAGTTGGCTATTTGATAGAGATAGATAAGGTTGAATAATTTTCGCCGTATAATTGGAATGTATAATTTTGGGCATGACGATCTAAATATAAAAAAAACCTATTACATCTCTGTAAACACAATAATACAGTACACAACATTTTGACAACATTTGCATCTGTTCTTTTAGTAACCTAATAAGTTTCAAGTTTACTTTAATATTAGCAGTAAGATGTCATTATAAATATATCATAATATAATAATAGTTTTATTTCCAATTTTGGGCCCAGAGGGCATACAAGATTATTAGAGAGAAATGTCTAAAAGAGAAATTCTACGTATACATACAAAATTACATGAACATGTAACAGCCGGACAAATGTACATCAGTATGTCATAACATATTAACAATATAATATAATATGTAGTCATTATAGTAGCTAATACAAATACAAAGATGGTATCATGATCAGTATAAGTACTTCACTGAATCATTTAGATCATTATATATTCAAAAAGTTCAGATGCTACATGTAGCTTTTCTTATAAAATGTATAAGAAATCAAAAACCAATAGGAAAATTAAAAATTATTGCTTTTCGTATAATTTTGTGATTAGCTTCATGTTTTCAGCTTGGCAATCAATATGACTAGCGAAGGTCTTATTAGGACTACACGCATAGTTCTTAAGTGATGTTTTAAGGGCTGACCGAGCGTCAGTAATGGACATATGTTGCCCTGGCACCAGCTTGTTATCAATATACCTTTGGGTTGGAGATTTTTCTTTCTTGATTTGGATTTAATTTCCGGTCTAATGGCATTTTCATCAAGAAACTCTTTGTCTTAGTTTTTGCTACCCGGTGAGTCAGTAAGTTCAATTTCTATGTGCACTAATGCGAAAATAAATTCGTAGTCATCTCTTTTATATTACAAAACAAAACTAGTAACTTGGCATCAGAAGGGGAACATATTTGTATATTAATGTAGAATTTTATTCTGTTTAAAACAAACGAGGGAAAGCACACAGACAAGGTACATTGAGAGCATTTAAAGAAAAATTAGATTTTCACACTTTAAAGTTTCCATAATATCATATTTGAAAGGAACATGATATTTTTATGATGATTTTCATCGATTTTGAAATGTTCAAATGTTTCCATTATTCCGATTGCTTTCCTACTACAGACGAGTAAAATGGCATTTTCACGATTTGAATAGAAAAAGGATGACTGCACGTGAGGACATGCGATATTTGCGAGAAAATAAACTTTTAAAAGAAGAATTTTTCTTCCAATTGTAGAAAATCATCCAAACTGCAACTTAACGTAATTGCGTTAAATAAAAGTATGTTGTTACCAAGTACGAAATTGTTAAATGAAACGAAATGGAGAGGATCGCAAAATAATTTTACCGATGAGTTTCAAGCAAAACTTCCAGCTGATGTGACAGTTTGAAATAAATCCAAGATGGCGGGGATGGGTACCTTGTGTATTATTAGATATAGGGTATTTATTTTTATTATGAGAAAAATATATAACGTCAGGTGCCTGTGTCATGTACCTAACATAATTATGGGGCCTACATATTGCATGTCAATTTCAACAAGAGACATCCCCACCACCATCATACGGCTCTTTAGAACGCGTATGACTCTGCAGAACGCTGAGCAGTGTTTAGTTCACACGGAAAAGCTTAGGTCTTTAACTTTCCTTCAAACTGGCTCATAAAATGCTTAATTAAAATTTCTTTTTAATTTTTTACAAGACAAAAACACGCGAAGATGTTATTCCTTCAAATGTTGTAAGAAGTGCATCGTAGTTAGAACTTAGCACAGCGCAGACTTAATTAATAGGCTAAAGAAAGAAAACTAATTAGATATGTTAAAGTGCATTTAAAACTTTTGAATGTTTAATCATAATTAAAACAAAATTTATCAATAAAGGGATGTGTAATTCTTTGATTTTTAAATACATTTTAGATATTGAGTAATACTGCAAATGGACTAAAAATAGTAAAAGCCGAAATTGACATGACACAGACATAATAAAACGTAGATATTTTAGATATGTACATGAAAAAAAGACAATAACAAACCGTCAACCATCTCAAAAATCCATAAAACGAAATACAAATTCAAAGCAGAGCAACACGGACCTCCAAGATAGAGGTAGGATCAGGTGCCTAGGAGGAGTGAGCATCCTCTACTGACCGGTCACACCCGCCGTGTGCTCCTTGTCACAATTTGGCATGTCATAATCGAGGTAAATGTCAAAGTCATATAATATAATATACATATATAATATACATATAATGATATAACTGGGCTGCGTTCAAGATCGTAGCTGCTACATGTACGTACATATTTAAGGCTACGAAGCAGCTACACTGTTGAAAGGTAAGCCAACCTAGCAACTACGTAGATATTCGTAGCCTAAATTTTAAATGCTAATCATCAAATTCAAGATGGCTATCTTAGTACCACTTTGTAATAAACATGAAATTTATCTTATCTTGTGATATATTGTTCATCCTATAAGTTACTGTGAATTTTAACATGTGTGTTTCCGCTTGAAATAAACAATTTTTGTCGATATAGTAAGTCTTTAGTTGAATATTTCCATTTTCAAATCAAAGACCTAGCGGCTAAACCTGCATCCGTTGAATAGACCTATAGATATCTACGACCTAGCAGCTAGGCTAGCTTCTACGATTTTGAACGAAACCTTGTCTCCAAGTTGGATGTACAAACTATGATGATATGATGGTTTTTTTTTTCAAGATTTGGTTTTATGGTTTCAAACTTAAACTAATAATTGCTTTTGTGCCATTTCTTTGATATTTTTTATTGGTATATGTCTGTTTAATAATACGGTTGTTGTATGTAAAGACTTCGCGTTCTACAGGTCCATGCTCGGTGTTCTGCAGAGCGAATGCAATTTTAGCTCCGCGTTCATACGATCCAATTTTTACCGACCCTGTTCCCTTTAGACGCTAATAATTAATTACAAAGTTAAGATAATGACTTGAAAGTTGAATAGAATGTAGATTAATGATTTTGACATATTTGTATTCTTTAAAATTGCGGTGAAATGGCGTTCAGCGGTCACACTTGTTACTTTAGAATTTTGTTTGCAAAAATTATCAAAGATTTTAGTGGTTAAACATCAACAGCAGAAAAGTTTCTTTCTCGATTTGTTAGAATTTTGTACCATTTGAAAGCTGAACCGTCCCTTTATGAATTAGACCTTTAAACAATTTCAGTTAAACATTTAATGAGCGATTTTGAAGGAAAGTTAAAGACCTTAGATTTTCCGTGTAAACTAAACACTGCTCCGCGTTCTGCAGAGTCCTCCGTGTTCGGAAGAGCCGTATGATGGGGGTGATCCCTCTAACTAATGATAATCGTTAAAAATTATTTCATGAATTTTAGCAACACTCATAGGCCTTCAAGTACAGCAACTCTCAATTTTACAAAAATATTGAGGGTACTTTATCCGAAACTGTCCCTTGCTACCTCAGGTAACTTTGTGGATACAAAATTCTAGCACGTGACGTGTAAGGAAGCGTGTTATGTGATAAGTAGGACAATGTTTTCGAACACGTTAAGTTGTCAAGCATTGATTTAAAGTCTTCTGTACTTACACGGGCGTGGTCTTATTGTTGGATCCCGGAACCATAGTAAATAGTATACTTGTACCATATAGAATAGAAAGAGCTATGGTGAAAGAGTGATCACATAATTTTTAATACATGGGATTGTTATTCATGCTAGTCTAATTTTAGTTCCATTCTGATAATGTCAGCTCCAACTCTCATGCATATTAATATCAATCTTATGTAAGATCAAGGGCAGATAAGCGAAAATTCTCTTTTTTTTCGAAAGTTGTAAGGAGAAAAACAGAATGAGTTTATTTTTTCAAAGTTTAAAATCTTAATTTATGTTGGAAATTGACAAGACTCTTATATAAAATAAACAAAACTGATATTAGGTTAAGAAATAAACGCAACAGAAGCGAACGAAAAGGGACCAAAACCCGGCGCTAAGTGCAGTCATCCTTTCACATTAAAAAATTATTTTTTGATACATACTATAAGGTTCTGGGGTATTTCGGACGGACAAAAGCAAAGTTGACTGTGACAATTTCAGGTACCTGTGTTTATTACAAACCACCTCGATTATATCGGAAATATATTTGTTTTTAGCGATTTTTCTTCGCGATGACTGATATTGATTTTTAACAACTAATAGCATTTTATGCTTAAAATAACAAGTGTTTTTAAAAAAATACATGTACATTCATAAATCCAAGAATGATAATAATTTTTTTTTAAATAAAAAGAGTTTGTAGTTTTGCTCAGCGAAATTGTAAGTTTTTAACTACAGTATTTGGAATAGTAAAACATTTGTTAGATTGACAATGTCTAGGATTTTAACCATAAAAACGGCAAAGAACAGGATGTGACGTCCCTCCAGATGAAACTTCTTGTAAACGCGTGTCCTTTTCTGTTTGAAGGTGCTCTCCACTTCCAGGTTCCCCGACATTCCACTGGTAGTACGTTATAAGTTTTCCATGATCATCGACGAACTCTGATCCCTGTCTTATTCCCTGTAGATATATCGATTCGATGCTGTTTGTTTCTAAAATGTACAGAGAAAGTTTTAAAAGTATATAAAGTGCTAACGTTGTTGAAAGAAGTGCAAGCAAACCTGCATGCATTTACACTTAACGCAACGGAGCAGCGAGGGATATGTTTTTGACCGACCGGTCAGTCAGTCCGTCAGTCCCGTTGTTTTATAAGCGTAACTCCTCTTAAATCACTGCAAAGAATTTCGAGAAACTTTGTAGGTATTCAAGACACAATGTATAGATGTGCATAATACCAGGAAATTCCGATTCCGTTAATTTTAGGTGGAATTTTGATCCTCTTTATCTTATATATATATATATATATATATATATATATATATATATATATATATAGAGAGAGAGAGAGAGAGAGAGAGAGAGAGAGAGAGAGAGGGTAATAATTGGTCAAAGTTTTTGAAATAACCAGAGTTATTATTAGTATGTATTTTGTGTATTCTTTTTTCTTTATTTTATCACAGGAGTTACTACAAACTAAATTCATTTTGTAAGTGATGCCCCTTGAGGGGTTATTTGACATGTTTATGCCTATTCGTGTTAAAATGAACTGAAATTGATAAACCAATACTAATTTAATAAAAAAGAAAGTGATGATGTGTTCCCTTTATAGAGTCCTTTTTACTTCGTATTCCATGATGACCGTGGTCGGACGAAAATCTTGTAGTTTTCAGCACGTGTCAATTAATTTCAATCAAAATCCACGTGGTACAAATAAACGATATAAGATTAATCCGGTTTGTACGACCGTTCAATTTCCGGAAGCTTATAATTACATTAATTAGGTATGTAAAAAGGGATTTTTATGTACTTCAACTGCCACAGTCAACGTTTACGTTATTTCTTATTTCCTAACGATACAATGGGTAAACCTGAAGTAAAACACACATGTTTTTAGCTGTACTGTCTCTTAAAACCACTGCACGGATTTAGTAAAACTTTGAAGGTTTTTGAGACACAATGTTTAGATGTGCATATTACTAGGAAATTATGAATCCATTATTTTGGGGGGAATTTCGGCCGTTTTGTAATGATAATGCAAAATACAAATAACCATTAATTTCCGCCCTTTTGAACTTTGAAGTTTTGTTGTTAAAGGAATAGATGGCTTTGTACATATTTGCAGGATTTTTTTTATCTGAATATTTTTAAGAGTTATGTCCTTTCTCAAATTATTTTTGAATTAAATTCATATCCTGCCATTCATAATGTGTAGCATTGACAAATAATGGGGGGGGGGGGGGGGATGGTGTATGTGAGCTTGCTTACCTTTTCTTTCATTGTACAAGACGTGTCTAATAATAAATTTAAAATAAAATACAGTGTATCCGATTTGCATCTCCGTTTTAACATCTAGAATTAGATTAACTTACATGTAAAGTTTAAATTTTTCAGGGACTATTTTTTTGAGAAACGGTAGTGAAGAAAAATATCGAATGTGTTTAAAAACTAAAATTACTATAGAATAGCTCCACATATGCATCTTCAGAGTATGTATATTTCACTGAAGTTTTTCCCCCCTCAGAATTTATTATCTAAGTTTGATTTTCAAAAAATGTTCATTCATATTTAACAAAGACTTCGGAAGAATACCCATTTGTAAACAGAATTGAGTATGTTATTAGAATATGTATAATAATCAAAATATTTACTCTTTGTAAACTAAATCTCATAACTTCATAATGTGAAAAACTCAATTATTTTTATAGCAAATTGTCTAACATGTTTTTAAATGTTTCACAATTAAAAACATGTTAGACAATTTTAAAATAGATGTATATAAAAGCACTCATTTTGATAAGTATTTTGTAAAAGCACAGAAAATTCAAAGTGAAACAATCATAAAAATCCATGTTAAGAAAAAACGGCGCAATTCGGATAAATGCTCTTTTTATGTGAGATCCAAGTTCCACGATCATCTCTGTATCACAATACACGAGCTCGTTATGATATTTATGATAAGTGTATGCATATATGTGTAAAAAATCCGTGAAACTGCTTACCTACAATATGTACAGCAAAGTTATAAGCATTGTCCGAGTCGACCAACAGGAGACGGCTGTTTAGATCATCCGACTGACACTTGGCCTTGGATTCTACTGCATTAAGCTCAGTGGAATAAAATTTGAAGCAGATGCTGTAGTTACTGTCCCAGCTGTAGCCGATTGCACTAAGTATACTGCATGACGCTATAATAGAAAATTATTACAATTAAAACGATTGTAGCACACATCGCCGCAATCGTTACTCGGGTGCCCGTGGTGTTACATGTACGTTATATTTGTTTAATAACTACATGTATTTGAATCTCTCATGTATTAGTCGGAATCGAATCGCCGTTCTGATTTCACTGATATGTATTAAAGTATTTGCACATGTCAACAAATGCCACTGTAAGTTATCGAAAAAAATGCATATTACTAATAAGGTGGATTAGTTTAATTTGCAACCAAAGAAGCTAGCACACGATATCTTGCGCTTGGTTTACCAGAATATTACTTTAACACTTTATAGAAAAAAACTTACTTTTATCATTTCAAAATTTATTTAGAATTTAAGTTTAAGGAACATGAAAATTTACATAATATTATATACTCTAAATAGGTAAGTAAATAAATAAGAAAACCGTCCTAGGTGATGTACACATATATTTGTTAAAATGCCCGATTATCAGTCAAAAACGAAACATGAACATATTAACAACTGACAATACCTTATTTTCTTATATTGTAGATTGTTATAAATAAAAAGTTTAAGTGAAAATTTGTCTTTTTGGTTTTTTCTCTCGATCATTTCGACCTCGTGTCAGTTGACAAATTCAGGCCTGCATGGCTAAATTCAAAACAATTTCTGAATAACTTTTATAATTAGAAATAGTACTTGTATATATTTCTAACTGTTGGCAAATGTAGAAGGGGCGAACAAAAAACCACAGGGCGAAAACTCTGTATACGTTAAACAGTACTATCAAAAACAGAAAGGAAGTAAAATCAAATAGCCTATATTTTTTATTCCAATTAAGATACCTCTAAAATTGTGTCCATCACTTAAAAAGTAAAATTTTAGAATTTGTTTTCTAGCTCTGACTAGTTTGAGATCTCAAGAGTGGTGTTCATTAAACAGAAAAGTAAAGACTTACACTGAAGACTTGCCGTTGACGTTAGAGCTGTAGAGTACAATGGACTCGATGTATCTACCGTACTGAATGAGGACGAAGTTGTTTCCTGTGAGCTTTCCTTGGTAGAGTACAATGGACTCGATGTATCTACCGTACTGAATGAGATCGAAGTTGTTTCCTGTGAGCTTTCCTTGGTAGAGTACAATGGACTCGATGTATCTACCGTACTGAATGAGATCGAAGTTGTTTCCTGTGAGCTTTCCTTGGTAGAGTACAATGGACTCGATGTATCTACCGTACTGAATGAGATCGAAGTTGTTTCCTGTGAGCTTTCCTTGGTAGAGTACAATGGACTCGATGTATCTACCGTACTGAATGAGATCGAAGTTGTTTCCTGTGAGCTTTCCTTCGTTGTGAAGTCCGTTATGATAGTTTTCTGAGTAGAATCATCAGTGCTGATTTGCGTAGTTGAGTCCTGTACGAGAATGTCTGTACTGTTTGTCATACTAAATACAGAATTGGAGTCAACGCAGGCGTAGTAGCGAATCCCTTGCATCGAGATTAAGTTTGGAGATGATGGCTGATAAACAACGGGGTATCCTTTGCAAAACATCTTTGAATAAAACACTGATACACAATTTGAAATAGATGCACAATCCTTGACACACTCAATTAAGGAACCTTTCCAGGTGAATAATGAGTTTTGTTCCGAACTAATTCTGTCGTTCATATATTCAAAGCGTTTGTATTGGTGAATAGATAGTCCCACTGAAGTTCTTAAAACAAACACCATTAACAACAGAATAATTTCTGTTGTAGAAAAGAAATTCATCATTTCATTCAAAACCTTCTCCACACACTGAATCCAAAACTTCTAGTTATGTATAAGCGACTACCCATTGATCTTTATACATGTACATGTCATTGTCTGAGGACGTTTGTTAATGTGTTTTAAAAATCAATTCTTTGATTGAAATCGAACTATCTTATTTTTCCTTGCGCTGTACTAGCTAATATAATATAGTAAGCGATGTTTGGTCATGTGGTATGCTAATGATATAATCAATAGTACATACGTAAGTCATTTTAATTACAGTAATCAAGGTATTTGTATAAGTTGAAGCGCCACAGAAACTTAAAAATACAAATATTTGGGTTAACGAGCCATTCCCACCTGAAATTGAGGAGAGACGTCGTAAGAAACTCTACCAAGTGCTGAGAGTCGCACGACAAAAACACAGCCACGTTAGGCTTGTGGTCGACAAAGTATACATTGACGGTAAACTCTACAACCCTGAGAACATACCGAAGAAACCCTCGGGACCTAAGGGGATGCAAAATCCGACAGCAGTGTACGCGGTTGCAGACGTGAAAACAAAGCGCGTTACGGTTCAACTCCTGATCGCAACAGACGCTAGAAATGCGCGGGGGAGCAGACCCGGAGTCTCAAGACTCAGTGTTCACTTAAATTCTTATCTTTAAATGTATGTGGACTAAAAAATAAGCTTCATTAGGATGAATTTGCAAACCTTATTACAGAATATGATATTTTAAGTTTCACAGAAACCAAAACAGATGATACTGATTCTAAACAAATACCTGGCTTTGTAACCTATATGAAAAATAGACACAAACTCTCAAACATTAGATCGGGCGGGATAATTGTAGCTATCAAAGACCATATTGCAAAACATATTTATGTTACTGATACAAACTGTAAATTTATTATGTGGCCAAATTGTAGCAAGGTTTTATTCAACACTGAAAAAGATGTAATCTGTGGAGTTGTTTACATACCTCCAGAAGCTAGCAAATACACATCTAATGACAGTTTTATGGAAATAGAACAAGAGCTTCTTAATTTTTCTAAAGATTCGAATTATTTTTGTTTCATGGGAGATTTTAGCTCCCGAGTCGATCGTCTTGGTGATTTTGTTGAACGTGATGATTTCTTAAAAAATGTAAAACAATAAAATGTTGTTACTGAAAATATTGATGCGCTTCTTTTTTTGAAACTTGAGGTATTCCTATTTCTAGAGCTGCCATGGATACTGTTTGTAATAATTTTGGTTATAAGATGATAGATTTTTGCAAAATAAAACAGCTTTTTTATTGCAAATGGTCGAGTTGGTAAATGCTATAGGTGTTAGTGCACTCACGTGCAAAAACAGTAGTACTGTAGATTATGTTTTATGTAGTCAAGAGCTGTTTCAGTATCTATGCAATTTTAAAGTTTCAGACTTTTGTAATTTATTTTCTGATGTACATAAGCCTATATCTTTTTCTTTCAAGACAAATGTCACCGTTTGTATTGTTAGTCCCTTACCTGCGAAAATCCAACCAGCCGTGAAATTGTGGTCAAAATGAAAGTTCTGAAACATGAGATAATATTATTAGTCAATCGGATACTGTGAATGAATTACTTGATAGCCCTATCACTAGAGAAAAATTCAATAGTATAAAAACAAAACTGTTTTATGCAGACGATACTGTTATTTTTGCTGAGTCTGCAAATGATTTACAGTTTGCCCTTAATGAATTTTTAGCTCATCTTCTTCTCCAGAACCACTGGGCAGATTTCAACCAAACTTGGCACAAAGCATCACGGGGTGAAGGGTATTCAAGTTTGTTTAAATGAAGGGCCAAACCCTCTTTAAAGGGGAGATAATTTAGAATTATTGAAAATTTATAGGTATTTTTCAAAAATCTTCTCAAAAACTAATAGGCCAGAAAAGCTGTAACTTGTATGTAAGCATCCACAGGTAGTGTAGATTCAAATTTGTTCAAATCTTCTTGTAAAAATCTTCTTCTCAAAAACTATTAGGACAGAAAAGCTCAAATTGGAGTAGAAGCATCATCGGATAGTGTAGATTCAAGTTTGTTTAAATCATGGTCCCCGGGGGTAGGGTGGGGCCACAATGGGGGTATGAATTTTTACATAGGAATATATAGAGAAAATCTTTAAAAAAACTCCTTCTCAAAAACTATTAGGCCAAAAATGCTCCAATTTAAGCAGATACATCCTCAGATAGTGTAGATTCAAGTTTGTTAAAATCATGGCCTCCGAGGGTAGGGCGGGGCCACAATGGGGGGATGAATTTTTACATAGGAATGTATAGAGAAAATCTTTAAAAGTCTTCTTCTCAAAAACTATTAGGCCAGAAAAGCTCAAATTGGAGTGGAAGCATCCTCAGATAGTGTAGATTCAAGTTTGTTAAAATCATGGTCCCCGGGGGGAAGGTAGAGCCACAATGGGGGAGGAATTTTTACGTAGGAATATATATAGAGAGAGAATCTTTAAAAATCTTCTTCTCATAAACTATTAGACCAGAAAAGCTCAAATTGGAGTGGAAGCATCCTCAGATAGTGTAGATTCAAGTTTGTTCAAATCATGGTCCCCGGGGGTAGGGTGGTGCCACAATTGGGGATGAATTTTTACATAGGAATATATAGAGAATATCTTTAAAAGTCTTCTTCTCAAAAACTATTAGGCCAGAAAAGCTCAAATTGGAGTGGAAGCATCCTCAGATAGTGTAGATTCAAGTTGTTTAAATCATGGTCCCCGGGGGTAGGGCGGGACCACAATGGGGGATGAATTTTTACATAGGGAATATATAGAGAAAATCTTTAAAAATATTCTGGGAAAGTTTTCAGTCCAAAAAGCAGTAACTTGCGTGAAAGCACGGGTTGTGCAGATTAAAGTTTGATCAAACCCTGATTCCATAGAGAAAAGTGGGGCTACAAAGTGGGTGGGGGGTTTATATAGGAATAGAGAAAAATCTTCTTACAGGTACAACAACAAAAGGGGCTTGGTATACCATAAAAGTATGTGGATAAATATCGGCAGATATTTTAATTTTTTGGACCAGAGTTCTATTTTACTTAGTTGTCAAGATATTTTGATTTTGATACTGTAATGCTAACTTGATCAGAGTTAAGGCTATTGTTGCTCAGGCGAGCGATGAGGCCCCTGGGCCTCTAGTATAGATACTGTGATACGTGGAAACTCACTGTGAATATTTGTAAAACAAAAATTGTTGTATTTTCTAAAGGTCGTCAACCCAAATATGTCTTTTTTTTTTATAATGGTTTACCTATTGAAATAGTTAAGGAATTTAATTATCTTGGTGTAATTTTCTCAAGAACATGTTCATTTTTCAAAGGAAAAAAAAACTCGGCTATGTGAGCAAGCACAAAAATCCATGTACGGAGTTATAAGTGTTTTGTATATGACAACAGGACTTTAACTACAAAGATGGCGACTTTTATTGGAGACGCGTGTATCAGGATCCCGAACCCGATATGCACACATATATAACATCTTTCTTCTTATAGAATAAAAACAATTATTGTTTAAGAATGTTAACATATTCCTTGAATAGAAAGTATCAGTTAACTTTACTAAGTAGCTGACCCTCAGTAATGTCCACAAAGTTCAACTAGTCAATAACCTTTGAAATAGAAATTGAATGCATAAAGTAAGGTTGCCGACCTGTATGCAAATAAAACATAATCATATAAAATGACAAAGGTACATACTACAATAACACATATTTGTGTGTTATTATATTCGCTTAAATTGTCCTTTCACATTCACATCACAAATCTAACTTTTTCGCTGGAACAACACGTCTCCCTGATCTAGTGGTGTTTGACTTCGGAGTAATGCTAGTATTCAGTTTTGTTAGTGGTAGCTTGAGTCAAACTGGTAGGTTCTTGTGAACTTTCTTTGTGCGGACTTTCGACATGAGGCTTTTCTTCATCCGGAGGGTAATCAATTGTTTCATTTGCCTTGTGTGTCGAGGATCTAAGGTGTTTACGATTTCGACGCAACTGTCGATTTCCAACTTGTACCATATATATATATATATATATATATATATATATATATATATATATATATATATGCTCGCGGCGCTTCATGACGTACGATCACTCCCGGGATCCACTCCTTCTCTCCCTGCTGTGGCATAATTCGTACCGGGTCGGTTATATAGAGCGGCAACAGCTGCTTGCTTTTGAATTTGTTGTCGAAACTGACTTTCTGCTTGTTCTTGACTGACTGGAGAGTCTGTTTTATGCTTTCAAGATTTTGGCTCTTTGGTCGCAGAATATCTGATGCTGCAGGTAATGTATTGCGTGGCCTCCTTCTCATGAGAAATTGTGAAGGAGATAAATTCACTTCCTTTAGTGGTGTCGTCCGATTATCTAGAAGAGCAAGCTGTTTATCTACTGTCTTTCTCCATAGACGCTTTACGGTTTGGACTGCGCGCTCCGCTGCACCGCTTGAGCTCTGAAAGTGTGGACTAGAAGTAACATGTTTGATGTCCAATTCGTTGCAGAAATTTCGGAATTCATATGAACTGAATTGTGGTCCGTTATCAGATCGGATCTCCTTTGGAATTCCATGGGTTCCAAATACATGTATACATTTCAACGTTTCAATGGTAGAAAATGATGACTGAGACTGTAGCTCCACACAATCAATATACTTAGAAAAATAGTCCACTACCACTAGGTACTTCTTTGACTCAAATTCGAATAAGTCACACCCCACAACAGCATACGGTAGGTATGGAACTGGTGTTGGTTTCAAGGATTCTGATGGTTGCGGGTTCTGGAACGTGACACACTTCTTACAGTCTTTAACGAGCTGCTCGATCTGGGAGTTCATTCTAGGCCAGTAAATCACTTCGCGGGCACGCTGCTTACATTTTACAATTCCGAGGTGATACATGTATTAGACTGAGCATATATGATCGAAGAGTAGGTGGAATCACAATGCGCATGCCTTTAAATATTACCCCATCCATTACAGAAAGTTCACTACGAGATGTCCAGTAGTCCCGCACACTGACTTGAGTTTCATTCTTTGTGTCAGGCCAACCATTTATGATAACAGTGTATAAACCTTGTAGCTCATTAAGGGTGCGCTCTCTTATATCTTCCTGTCTCTCCCTGCTGACGGATAAGAAGTCGAAAGCTTTAACATCAGCTACCTCAAGGTCTGGTTCATTGTTCGGTAGGTAAGCTCTGGACAACGCATCGGCTGCTGCCATATCCTTGCCTTTCCGATATCTAAAGGTAATATCATACCACTGTAGCTTGAGTAGCATTTTCTATAGTCTCATAGGCACGGACAAAATGGGCTTTTTAAAAATCGGTTCTAGTGGTTTGTGGTCATTGTAGACAGTGACTGGCTTGCCAAATATGTAGCAATGAAACTTGGATGCCCCATGTACAACTGAGAGCATTTCTTTCTCAATTTGAGCGTATCGTTTTTCTGTATCTGTTAGTGCTCGAGACGAGTACGCAATTACACAGCCTTCCTGCATAAGGATTGCCCCAGGTCCATCTTTTGAGGCATCACATTGTATTTCTGTTGGCTTGCTTACATAAAAGAGTCCAAGGACTAGAGCAGTTGTACATGCGGTTTTGAGCCTGGCGAAACTCTCTTGGTGCGTTTTATCCCATTGGAATGGAATGTCGGCTTTGAGAAGTTGTTTAAGAGGCGCGTCTATTTCACTCATATTTGGAATAAATTTGCAAAGGTATTGCACCAGTCCTAAAATTCTCCTCACAGCATCTTTGTTCGTGGGTGCTGGCATCTTGCACACTGCTTGATTTTTTTCAGGATCAGGACTGATGCCTTTGGAACTGATAATATGTCCTATGTAAGGTACTGATGTCTTGCGAACTCTGCATTTATCAAAGTTGAGGCGCAGATTGAATTCGGTATCTCTCTTGATGCTTGAAGGATGTGGTCAAGGTGTTCCCGATCCCGGCCTGTAATCAGAATATCATTCATGATTGCGAATGCTCCCTCAATTCCTTCTAGCATTCGATCCATAATACGTTGGTAACACAGGATGAAGCTCTGCCATTCAGTCAATTAAAAAGTGACTGAAAGATGACTCAAAGGTTACTGAATTGCAGAGTTATGCCATTCAGTAACCTTTCCAGACCATTCAGTTACCTTTCAGTTGACTGAATGGCAGATCTTTATCCTGTGTAAATCTCTGGGGCTGACTTTATGCCAAATGGGAGCCTAAGCCAACGGAAACGACCAATTGGGGTGTTGAAAGACGTTAAGTATGAAGATTCATTGTCAAGTTTAATTTGCATATAACCAGATTTGGCGTCAAGAACTGAAAATAATTTTGCACCAGGAATAGAGGATGACACTTCCTCTACAGCCTTCATAGGGTGGTGTTCTCTCTTAATGACCTCATTAAGATCTTTAGGGTCAATACAAATCCTCACTTTGTTGTTCCTAAGGCTCACAACCATCGAGCTTACCCATTCGGTAGGTTCCTTAAACGGGTACAATGTATCCATCTGATTTCATTTTTCTCAGCTTTTCGATGATTCGTGGCTTTAAAAATGCTGGTTGACGGCGCACTGGGTAAATCACTCACACTTTTTGCATGTTGATCAATTTTAATGCTGTGTTCTCCTGGGAGAGTTCCAGTGGTACGGATTAGGTCTGGGAAGTCACTAAACTGTCCCAATTAACTGTACCGGATCACATTCCACAGTGTCCACACGCATCGATTAGATTAAGCTTTTCAGCTGTAGAACCAGTTATGATGTTTTCCTGCGAAACGTTTACTACTTCGAACTTGGCTGTGATATGTGTATCACCAATATGACTAGTGAGTGGTAAGTCGACGCAGAAATTAGGATGAATTTTGTGGTTTGTGAACGAACGCAGTATTTTCTGTGATTTCTGTTCATTGCCGTGTAAGTCTGCTTTCATGTACTGTGACTTGACGATTACGTTGCATTTAGCTCCAGTGTCTATACGGAATTCTAGAGGTCTGTCATGAACGTACAGTGTAATGAGCCATTTTTCTGACTTACGTGTGTCCGGTATGTCATCACTGGTAGAAAGAATATCTATCATAGTATCTTCATCTTTATCACAGTCATCCGAATTGGATGAGTCCTGTGGTTCCAATGAGTACATCTTACCCCGATTACGCTTTATACAGACTGATCTCCAATGGTCTGGTTTCTTACACAAGTGGTACCGACTGCTGGGCATTTGCTGTGGTTGGCATCAAATCCACAACGTGTACAAGTGTTTCTTACTTGTTCGGTCTTCTGCTTTATTTTACTGTCATGTTTCCTTGTTTCAGACTTCTTCTGTTTTACTCCAAGTTTGGAAATTGGTATTTCGTCAGATCCTCGGATTAATTTCAGTTGTAATTGGGACATTTCATACTGGCGCCCTTTTATTTAGAGTTTTAGCGAGATTTAAGCCTTGTCCTTGATCAAATAGTCGTTCTTGTACTTTCTTATGCGCCACTCCTGCGATAATTGCATCAATCAAAATGTCATCGGTGTCAGCATACTCACAATCCATGAGAATAAAACGTAAGTCTTTGACAAAGTTATCAAAGGATTCGCCTTCTTTCTGTTTACGCTGGATGACTTTGAATCGCGCGGCCCTCTTGCTTTTTCTCGGTCTGACGTACACATCGAACTTGTCCAATATTTTCTTGGGATCATCTTTCTCACCTTCTTCCCAATCGAATGTTTTATATATCTCATGACCATGCTTTCCTATCCAAATACCTAACCATCCGGCCTTGTCCTTTTTGTCTGCTTTGCATAAAGGTCCCTTGAAAACGAAGTACACGTGTTGTCTGAACCGCAGAAACTCGTTGTAGGTTTCAGGGTGGGACCAGTCCATGAAGGGTTGATCGAACGAAAAGGGCATGACGACTTAACTGACTGATGTTTGCTGACTCGTTACAGATGGACGTGGCTTGGTCCTCTTTCTGACACCATGTTATGTATATGACAACAGGACACTAACAAGTTTAGCTTTTTTAAAAAGCTTACCGTCTTTAGAGCAAACTTTAAACAGCATTAAGTTATATTTTTTTATATATACGGTCGCCTTCCTCTACATGCAATGGCTTTTGAAACTTTTTTTATGTACCTGAAGCGTGCATGCCTAAAATTGAGAAATGCGTACCACGTGCTTGTGAGTTGAGATCGACTATAGTAGGGAAAAAGAGATCGTAGGAAGAATCGTATTATTCCTAATACCACAGCATTCAGCACTTGTTTAACTGATATTAGATCCATTTTTACAAGACCTTGGACTTTCAGTACGACGTAACTATCTATTCTTGCGTCAAAAAAAAATTAACAAGTATTCCTTTTAAAGGAATGATCGGCATGTTGGCTATTATCTTTGGTCAGCTTTGTTATGTAATGCAAAAGCATTCCGCTACATGTTTTGTTGATTTCCAATATAATTAACATTTTTTGAAAAAAAGATAAGATTGCATGTAAACGAAAATTGTCTATCAAATGTTGATATAGGAAACTATTTGGCAAACTTAAAGGAGATGATATTAAACTTTGTTTGAAGATAACCAAAATACTACATTCAATTACCGTATCTTGTAACTTCTAAATTGTAATTAATCCAAAACCTAACTTTAACAGCTTATCTTTTTATTTACAATCCAAATATCATGTTTATCCCCGGACAAATGGAGTATGAGTCTGTTTGGGTACGAGTCAGTTTGGGTACGACTTCACTTTACTCCGTTCCGAAATAGAAAGGCATGAATATGCTTTACTTTTAGTAGGCGAATTGTACTTCCGATAAATATTCTTACGCATATTTAAAGACAAACGCGATTAGAATCAGTTTGTATGTAACTGTATAAATGTTTTAATTTCAATGCATACGAATAGGAGTAACGTTTATTTAGTATTCTACGTGTAATTAAAGATTTAAATGAGGCTGTCATTGCAAAGAAAATAAAGTAGTGCAAGGCGCAATGCGTGCGCAAAAAGTAAAATTTGCCGGATGCCTCATATGGACACAACTGTGATCGGCCGAAGCCGATCACAAAAATGACGCTGGTTTCAAGCGAAATATACACCGATTGCGTAGTCTTAGCTCCAAAGCCAGACAAATCTAGTTGATTTCAAAGAGTCATGGTTGTATGACCAGCAATGAAATAGACAGGTCTATGTCACAATGCTGTTTGCCACAACCACCCAAAGTCCAAGCTCCTGTTAAAATGGTTCTAGTTTTACCCGATACCGTATCTTTTTTACTGATATTAGACATACCGTATTAAATTTTCACATTTTTGTACTTGCATAAACAATCCAAAAAGAAAAGACAAAAAATTTCAAAAGATATTTTGGAACATTGCTTTAAACTATACTAGCGGAAAACAGAAACTGTGCATTATTTAATATATGAAAAAAACATTTAAAAATTACAATGAGCAAATTTTATTTTTTGTAATACTGTTAACACATGTATTCGTAACATCTCATTACAAATTAATGTCATTCTAGTGCAGAAATTATACGTTAGTAATAGTTTTATTAAGTTGTTGAAGATATATGAAGATATTTTTTTACAATTTTCAGTACTTTGCACATTGATTGATATGTTCATACGTTGTAACATTCCACGATATTTGATTATAAATGACAACTTGCTATTTATCATCAAATAGAGAACATATAATCTGTATTTGCTTAATGCCGAGCATATCTAATAAATGACCTGTTAATTGTCGACACACGCCAGTTCAGTTAAGTTTATTTTCACTCCAAAACCATATAATGGTACATAAGGTACAAAAAATAACATATTTACATATAGTACAATATAGTTGTAAAGGTAAAAAAATAGATGGGGTGAACAAACAGTTTGATTAATTTTTTTTTTTACTGAATGCCATACATTCTAAAAAAAACAAGAAATTCATCGCCAATTATGTTACAATTACACAAATTACAATAACGTTCACTTCTTTAAAATGACTCCATCTTCTTATTTCAACAGGAAGGTGATGATTTGTAGGTCTAAAATTTAAGTAATATTTTCTTAATTTTCTGGGTAAAAAGATTAAGTATCGTTCTCATTCAAAATTTCTTTTAAAAATTTTATATATTCCCCCCTCAGTTGATTCCTGAATTTCTAGAAAATTTCTTTGTGAGAAAGAAGTGTGTATTATACACCCCAATTAGATTTTGACACTTTATTTAATAGGCAAAATATTGGCTATCGTAGTTCAGTACATAGCCTTTGTACGGAAACGCTACGTCTGTTTGTTTACCGCATTTAAACAAATGAAAATTATTGTTTCGGCGTATTTAGCTGAAAATGTTTTGCTCTAAATTAGTTGACAGAGAAATTGAATTCAAACGGACATTTAATATTAATATAAACTGTTTATTCAGCAAACCGAACTGTGCATTCACCATCTCCGATCATCCGTGTACACCGTCATTACAGTTGTTATTAATAGATCTGTGCAATAGAGTTAAAATGAATATTTCTTCATTAACGTTAAACCTGGAAAAAGAGGACACCTGTCTTAATCGGCCAGTTTGTCATTTTCCCACAAGTGGCCTTTTAAACCAGGTGCGACTGTATTAAAATTGCAGATGCTTGAATTTTTTACACGATTTTGTGTGTAGGTATGCTCTATGGTGGGAAAATTATACATGTACTTTTGTACCAGTCAGACATCAACTTCCTGTTAAATAACGACTTTTCTTATTTTTAGCCTAAATTTTCACACGTTTTCGTCTTCTTGTTCTAAGGAACTATTATTCGTAGATGCTTGAAATTTTAACCTGAGAGCATTGGCTTACAGATATCTTGGGGTTTTTTTTATCCTCGTAGGTTAGTTTGATATTAATTTTTTTTTATTATTTTAACCTTCAATTTTGGAGAATTACATTGCAGAAAATTTAGCCGCTTTACCTGTCTAGAATAAAGTAAATAAAGTAATACACCCCACTAGGAGATCACTCTAAGCAAATAGAGGTGAATAAAGTGTCTTGTATAAGTTTTGCCAACTGTGCAAACAACCCGGCACCCCACATGTCTATATCGGGTGTTTGCGATTAATTTTTAATCACAATATTCATAATCGATAAACTAAATAATATGGTTCGGGAACTCGATAGAAAACTAAAGTTCAATTTGATAATGTTAATAAGACAATATTCGCTCACTCTGTAAAAAAAAAAAAAAAAAACCACCCTTAGTTTATAGCTCAAGGTACGTATAGGTGTGCTAGTATTGATTTATCAAAACCGTAAAAAATGTCGATCCGATTAGTTTTGCTGTAATTTTTATTTTTGATCACCCGTTCTATAGTACTCGGTGCAATGATCACAAGGTAACTTAATGGCATATCACTGAAATGCTTTTTTTCTTCGGGCAGTGGAGCCACGGTAGTAAATTTGATCATCATTATGTACAGACATTAGAATTGTATTACTAAAATTACGAGTCGTTTTACTAAACATTATGTGTGTAACTTTACTTGAATAATTATAAAGTCCTCTGTATTTTACACATAAAATGCCATAGAGAACGATATATCGATCTCTAACGCAGGTGAGGGGCTGATATATGTACTAGTATATTGAAAATTATAAAATCGCTGTATTAAATTAATATATCAAATTGGTTAAAAAATTAAAGTTAGGAAATAAAAACCAAAAAAAATCCTCCCCAAAACCAAGAAAAAAACCACCCCCAAAACAGAAAAAACAAAAAAATAAAAGCCCCCCCCCCCCAAACAGTAATAACAAACAATAACGACGGCATTGTTAGTTAAAATTACTGTACAATTTAAAATCCACTGAAGAGCCTATAAAGGGAAAGCGCTTTGGATTATATATATATATATATATATATATATATATATATATATATATATATATATATATATATATATATATATATATATATCCTGTGCATTGTAAACTTAGAGAAATATGCTGTATGCATTTTGTACGCATTATAAATGAAACTGTGAATGTTATGAAAGATTGACTATCAAAGGCCTGCAGGTCTCTTATTAATAAAAACTTAAAATTGTTGGCCACTGGAACTAAGGTATAGATAATCCAAGACCTTCCCCCCGCCCACACACACACGCACGATTTCATGAATGAATGTTTTTCAAACATCAAATAATAAAAGCAGGGTAATAGTCAGAGGAGTATCAGAAATGAAGCTTAAAATGCAAATTTGAGATTCCGACATGTCATTCTAAGGGCTTTGGTACTCGAGTGACCGCCAAGGCCTGTGAGCCTCTTGTTTTTTAAGGTTGTCGACATTTGAAGTTCTATACTTTTTTATTTCTTCCACCTGGCAATAACATGAATATATTGCATGATCCATCATTTATGCATCCTTCGATTCAGTTTTACAACGATGGACAAAGGTAGTTGGTGGGCTTGCATTCACAAGATAAATATGAATGAGACGTTTAAACCAAGAATCCTTGGAATTACTACCATTTGCTCGAAATTTTTACGTAGGCAATTGCAAGTATCGACCTATAGGTGACATTTCAAAATGTATTGTAACATCTTTTTACCTTTGAACATTATTGAGATTACGTGTTTTTTTTCTAAGAGGAATTCTGACCAATCTTCAAAGTTAGAGGACTATTTCAATAATATTTATATTGTAAAAGAGTTCCTTTAGCAGAGGACAAATCAATGACCCAACAGACAATCTCGTATTTCCAAGGTTGGAAATTGATACTTTCTTTACACTCTGCAATGGGTCGAAGTCCTTTGGAAAATGTGAAGGGCTAGCTTCAGTAGTCCTGGACAATTTTGACCCTACCAGCCACCACAATGTAGCCATTTAGATCAATAAACTAATGAGCAGGCACGTATCACCATGAAGGCCTGGACCTCATTTTTTTATTTTATAAAACATTCTTAAATACATAAAGAAAAATAAATTTACAACAAACTGGTCGTCTAATTCTTTGACAAAAAAGTAAATGATAGGGAAACTTAATATACAGATAAAAATAAATCAAGAAACAAGTATCAGATTGTTTTTTGCTTTGCAAGAATTGGAGTTCTGTGGCACCTTCCTCCTTTTCTTTCAACATTGATGCCACGTGTGTGATGAGTATCGGGTTTCAAGGTCACCTCATTACTGAATTGATTGATAAAAGATGTGTTGATTTTTCATATATCAATTATCATGTACATATCAATTTAATATCAAACTTTTTGCTTTCTGTTTTTATACCCGCACTTTCTAAAGACAGTTCGGGTATATTGTTGTTACCCTGTTCCGTCCGTATGTCTGTCCGTCCGTCTGTCACGTTTTACTTTCTCAAACTGCTCTTACATCTTATAAACCAGCAAACTGAACTCTTGGAGTTTGATTTGGGGTATCATGTTGTTTTGTAAAAAGGTTTCAAAATTCTTTGGAAGTCCTGGGGGTCAAATAATTGGTAAAAAATGACGTTTTTTTTAAAAAAAAAAAACCTTCTTCCTCGAACTCCTCCTACATTTTCAACAATAGACAAATCATCTTTTGGAATATTTTTTTGGGTATCCTATAGATGCGCAATAAGGTTTCGGAAATTTCAATTTTGCCCTGGGGGTCATTTGGTGGCTGAAAAATGACGCTTTTTTTTTTTTTTTTTTTTTTTTAAAAAAAAATCTGATTTCAAAAACGTCAACATTTTTTGCAGTAGCCTAATGATCTTCTAGAATATGATTGGGGTTGTCATTTTGAAGTGTGATCAGGTTTCAGAAATATTTTTTAACACAGGGATCAGTGGGCAACAAAAAAACGAGGTCTTTTTGCAAAAAAGTATGGATCCCATAAGTCCTCTTACAACTTTTGGAGTAGCTATGTCATCTCTTGGGATATGATTGGGGCTGTCCTTTAGATGTGCAATAAGGTTTTAAAAATTTTAATTTTATCCAGAAAGTCAAATAGTAGCAGAAAATTGACGTTTACCACTCCTAAACAAAACCTAGATTCCAGAACTCCTCTTATGATTTAATGAATAGATACATCATATCTTGTGATATGATAGAGGCTGTCCTAAAGATGTGCAGTAAGGTTTTAAAAATCTAAATTTCATCTAGGGAGTCAAATAATAGCAGAAAATTGACGTTTATCACTCCTAAATAAAACCTAGATCCCAGAACTCCTCTTATTATTTCATGAATAGATACATCATATCTTGAGATATGATAGGGACTGTCTTATAGATGTGCAATAAGATTTTGAAAAATTTAATTTAATTCTGGTAGACAAATAGTAGCATGAAATTAACATTTATCCCATGCGCGGATCTAGAGGGGGGTCAGGGGTCCAGATCCCCCCTTCAAATTCAAATTTCTTAAAATTACATTTAATTTATAAAATTGCCCAAAAAATGCTTCGTCGCACCCCCCCCCCGGCAAACTCAAATAACTGTTGCCCCCCCCCCCCTCTTCCCCTGGAAAAATTTTCTGGATCAACACATGTACGTATAGCTCCTTAGACTTTAAATAAAATGACGGGTTTTTTTCCCTTAAAATAAAAAAACCTTGCATTTATTTTTGCTTAAAATTAAAAAAAAAACCCTAACATTTACGCTTTTCTTAATTGTCGAATGATCTATTAAATTAAAATATAATTTGCGGTCTAAAAGTTTTATAAACTGGTAAAAAAAAAAATTCTTTAAAAAAATCACATTACACCTTGCATAATTGACAAATGATCGATTGAGATATGATCAGAAGTCTTATTTTCTGCCTAATATTCAAGTTAAAATTAATAACAATAAATGATTAAAACTAAATGTTTATCCTCCACACCCCCCATCAGATACAGAGTCTTCTTTAATACATTCTAACATGTGTACAGTAGCAAATTTTAAATCATTTCTTGATTGGTATTTTCTCTAGATGCACATTAAGATTTAGGAAATTGCTTTTTAAGTTTTATTGATAAGATAAACAAAATGTTATATGTATTCGGGGCAATTGTAATCCTAAACAAAGCAGGGTCATCATTAGGCTAGAAATTATATACCCACATGGATCAGACACTATGTATAATATAAAATACTGTATTATATCCAGCTCTGGAAAGTCAGGGTGGCTTTCTATGTTTAGTTTTTGCAATTTTATTACTTTTTGAATTTGATAAGTGAAAATTTAGGGAAGTGGTGAGTGGAGCGGGGGAGGGGGTAGGAGAGGGACGTGGTGAACTCCAACCCTCACAACCTGTAGACAGGGCAACACTTAGTGGCTAGTCGTACATCAGAATAAGAGAAAATAATAAGATTTTCATTATACTAAACGTTATTTGTAATGCCTATAATATTTTTATTGGAGAAAATTTAATTTAAAAAAATTAGAATTTCCTTCGTTTGCGACAAGTCCGTTATATTTCCACGGTTTATAAATCATACAACGCCGAAAGGCAGTTTATAGTCTTATATTCTGGTAGATATAGAATTTATACATTAACCTAATAATATTTATATATATAGCAGTTAATGTAACGTCAGGCAATCAATAATTATGTCCGATTTTCAACGATATTTCTGAAGAAAAATGAACCATGCAGTGAACTTTGACACAAAACCTCAAAAAATTTAGGTCGATGACCTACATTTTTTTTCTGTTCATCGGTAAACTAATTGACTTCATAATATTACAATTTAATTAGAGTAAAAAATCTATTGCAGAATTTTTTAAATATCAGTTTTTATACCACGCCCCATAAAATTCCCATTAAATTTTTATTATATCTGCGGATTTTCGTACCCAAATATTGAATCGCCCCTAGTTAAAAAAGGAAGTCGATGATCATGTAATTTTTTTTATTGATTTTCACTCACCATGAACTAATTAACATTATATAAAAAATTGAATTAAAAATCTATTGTAGAAATGAATTGGGTCCGCCGTCCTTAATATAAACCCTCTTCTCTCTATAGTGGCTGACTTCTGGTGAATCTCCATCTTCAAAATGGCATTAGATGACCATTGGTCTCCTGTTTGATTAACGAAAATAATTCTTTATTATTAAGACCTGAGGTGACCTCTGGTCTCCTTATGGATATTCCATACAAGGTGACCCCTGGTTTCCCTTCTGTGGCTGACTTCTGGTGAATGTCCATTCTTGTAAAATGAATGTCCATCTTGTAAAATGACATAAGACGTCTAGATCTGGTCTCCCTATTAATTATAACAAAATTATTGCTTCAATAATTAAGGAGCTGATTTTACCTCTGCTCTCCCTACTGATGTTTCTCTAAAGGTGACCCCTGGTCTCCCTACAGTTGCTGAACCTAGTGAATTTTTATCTTCGAAAATGACTGACCCTATAGTTTAGCAGAATAATTACTACATTGAATTCGGACCTAAGGTAACCTCTTGTCTTATTGATATTTGACTTAAAATGAGCCCTGGTGTGTGGTCTCACTACAGTGGCTGACTTCTCGTCAATCTCTATCTTTAAAATGACATATGGTGACCCAAGGTCTCCTTATATATGAACAAAACATTTCTTCAATGATTTAGGACCTGAGGTGGCCTCTCGTCTCCTTATTTATGTTCTACTTAAGATATTCTTACAGTGTCTGGTAAATCTCCATCTTCAAAAATGTCAGAATATGATCCATGGTCTTACTATAGAATATATTACCAAAATGAAAACTACATTGATTTAAGACCTAGTGTGATCTTTGGTTTTCTTATATGGATATTCTACTTAAGCTGACCCCTACTCTTCCTACAGTTGATGCTTCTGGTGAATTTCCATCTTCAAAATTGCGTTAAGGTGACCTCTGGTCTTCCTATAGATGAACAGAATTATTATTTCATTGATCTAGGACGTAAGATGACCTCTGGTCTAATTATGAATATTTAACTTAGAATGACCCCTGGTTTATATAGATTAACAAAATTATTACACCATTGACTTAGGACCTTAGGTGACCTTTGGTCTCCTTATTGATATTTCACTTAAGGTGAGCCCTGGTCTCCCAACAGTGGATGACTTCTGGTTTATTTCTATATTGTAAAATGAATTTAGGTAACCTCTTATTTCCGTATTAACAAAATTGTTACTACATTGATTTAGGACGTGGGGTGACCGCTGGTCTCCCTACAGTGGCTGACTTCTAGTGAATCTCCATCTAAGGTGAACTTAAGGTGAATCTCCCTATAGATTAACAAAGGTATTATCTCATTGATTTAGGACGTAAGGTTACCTCTGGTCTTCTAATGGTAATTCCATTTAAGGTGACCCCTGTTTATTCCACTTAAGGTGACCCCTGGTCTCCATACAGCGGCTGAATTCTGGTGAAGCTCTCAACCTTGTAAAATCTTAACATAAGGTGACCTTTGCTTTTCTTAAAGATAAAATTCTTACTTTATTGATTTCAGGCCTACGGTTACCTCTAGTCTCCTTATAAATGTAAGGTGATATTAAGTCTTCTTACAGTGATTGACTTCTGGTGAATATCTATCTACAAATTGCATTAAGATGACTCTGGTCTTCCTTTAGATTTACAAAATTTTAACAATATTTCATTGTTCTGGGACCTTAGATGACCTCTGGTGTCATTGTATATAGTTCACTTTAAGTGACCCATGCTCTTTAGATGAACAATTTTTTTTTATTGGTTTAGAACCTAAGGTTACCTCAGGTATCTTAATGGATTTTCCACTTAAGGTGACCCCTGGTCCCCCTACAGCGGCTGAATCCTAGTAAATTGCCCTATCTTGTAAAATGATATAAGGTTACCTCTGGTCTCCCTATAGATAACATAATTATTACTTTAATGATTTCGGACCTAAGGTGACCTCTAGTCTCCTTATGAATGTAAAGTGATATTTAGTCTTCTTACAGTTCTTTACTTCTGGTGAAAATCCATCTTCAAAACTGCATTAAGGTGACCTTTGGTCTTCCTATAGATTAACAAAAGTATTACTTCACTGATCTAAGACCTATGATTTTTTTATTAGTCTAGGACCTAAGGTTACCTCTGGCCGCCTAATGGATTTTCCACTTAAGGTGACCCCTGGTCCCCCAACAGCGGCTGAATTCTGGTGAATTGCCCCATCTAGTAAAATGACATAAGGTGACCTCTGGTCTCTCTATAGATAACAAAATTATTACTTTATTGATTTCGGACCTAAGGTGACCTCTAGTCTCCTTATGAATGTAAGGTGATGTTTAGTATCTCCACGCAGTGCTTGAGTTCTGGTGAATATCCATCTTCAAAAAACTGCATTAAGGTGACCTTTGGTCTTCCTATACATTAACAAACTTATTACTTCACTGATCTAAGACCTAAGATGACCTCTGGTGTCATTATGAATAGATTAACAATTTTTTTTTACTGATTTAGGACCTAAGGTAACCTCTGGTCACCTAATGGATTTTCCACTTAAGGTGACCCCCGGTCCCCTTACAGCAACTGAATTCTGGTGAATTGCCCAATCTTGTAAAATTACATAAGGTGACTTCTGGTCACTTGATAGATAAAATTATTACTTTACTGATTTCGGACCTAAGTCTCCTTATGAATGTAAGGTGATCCTTAGTCTCCTTACAGTGATTGACTTCTGGTTAATATCCATCTTCAAAATTGCATTAAGGTGACCTAAGATGACATCTAGTGTCATTATTAATAGTTCACTTTAGATTAACAAAATTATTTTATTGGTTTAGGACCTAAGGTAACCTCAGGTCTCCTTATTGCTGTTCGAGGTAAGGTGACCGCTAGTCTCCCTACAGTGGCTAACTTCTGGTGATCTAAACTCCATCTTCAAAAATGCATAAGGGTTAGACCTCTCTGCTCTCCTTATGGATATTCCACTTAAGGTGACCTATGGTTTCCCAATATAGATTAACAAGAGATTATTATTTCATTGATTTGGGACCTAAGGTGACCTTGGATCTCCTTATGAAAGTTCCACTTAAGGTTAAGGTAGTCTTTTACAGAGGCTGACTTTTGGTGAATATCCATCTTCAAATATGACATAAGGTGATCCCTGGTCTTCCTATAGATTACTACACTGATTAAGGACCTAAGGTGACCGCTATTGATAGCGTACTGATAATGATCCCTGGTCTTTTTACAGTGGATTACTTCTGGTGAATCTCCGTCCTTAAAAATGTATTAAGGTGACCTCTGGTTTCCCTATAGATTAATAAAATTCCTATAACCTAAGATGACCTGTAAGCTCATTATGAATATTTAACTTAAAGTGATCCCTGCTCTATTTATTAACAAAATTATTTTTTTTCATTATTTAGGACATAAGGTGACCTCTGGTCTCATACGGACATTCCACTTAATTTAACCCCTGGTCTCCCTACAATGACTGACTTCTATAAATCTCAATCTTGTAAAATGACCTCTGGTCTTCGAATGAATTATCAATGATGGTCTCCTCATTGATGGTGAGGTGACCCCTGGTCCCCCTACAGTGGATCACTTCTGATGAATCTTGTAAAATGACACTAGGCAGCTGTTAGGTGACTTTTGTTTCCGTATTGATTAACAAAATGATTACGACATTGATTTTGGACGTAAGGTGACCTCTGGTCTCCTTATGGATATAGAAAAAAAGAAAGTAGATTTACATTCTTATCTTCACTTGTAAAAGAGTTCCATAAGGGCTCATTAATACACTAATTTTATAGAACTATTTTCGGGTGACCCCAGGTCCTAGTTGAGCGTACGCTTTATCCTTCTGCGAAACGCATCTAACCGAAGAGCTGGTAAAACTATTACCCGGTAATGCGACCTGTAGACCTGTGTTGCGTACGTAACTTCGGACAAAGATAATTTTCTTGTAACATGCATGTATTTTAATGACTTTATTCTTTAAAACCCCTTGTACTGTTTTATTAGGTAAAAAAGATATGTAAAGCACACATTTCAGCTGTAAGGTGGCACAGGACACCTGCATATTGTAATGAACTCCCTATTGCAAAAATAAACAATAAAGTATAAATATAATATTTCCCCCCAAAATAATGTTACCTAACAGTGAGGTGCAAAGGGTTAGAGCGTTAACTACGTGTCTGTAGAGAGTTCAAATGCTGCTGGGGCTTTTCTATTTTTTACTTAAGATTCCAAAATTTTAAAAACTCATCTTTTTTTGCTAAATACTTGTACATGTATTGTAACAATCTAAATTTATAAAACGTCACTGTGAAAGAATTTTGATTATAATGCACTTTACTACATGTAGAGGCTTTCGTTGTTACTAAAATATTCTTATGTTTATTTATCCATGAAGAGTGTGTGTGGGTGTGTGGGGTGGGGACAAAGTAATACATGTAACTGTGTTTGCAGGGGGTGGGGGGATTGGGGTCCGAGGTGTATTTTTTTGGTAATTTTACTACATGTATTAATATAAATGATTTTTTTTCAAGGGTGGGAGGGTCTGGACCCCCACCCCACCCCCCCCACTCCAATCCCTTCTCTAAATCCGTGCACACGATGATGTTGGCACCTAGAAGCAAATCTAAATTAAGCCGGCAACCGCCGAGGGAAGGGGGCATAATTTAATTTTGTTTGTAATAATTATAAAGACCATACTTTTTATGAAATGAAAAGATTATTGATTAACTGAAAATTCACATGCAAACAGTTCAACCACAAATTGTACATAAAGGGCCGCTCATGTGTATTATCATCGTCGGAACCCACGGGTTTTCTATCCGTTACACAGCAGTGCAGTGTAACGGATAGAAAACCCGTGGGTTCCGACGATGGTGTATTATGTGCACGTGGCCTTCGTTTTTACTAAAACTGGTACAAAACGGTGTTATTTAGGGGCAAACACTTGGTCTAATGACAGCATCTAGTTGTTTCTGCAATTATTGAAATTTAGTGATCGATGCTTCCCGATTGTGAACTTGAATTGAAAACGCAATCATCTTAAAAAAAAAAGGATTGCTGACATGAAAAACAATTTTTTGTCATTTTGCTTTAAGCATTTAATGAAATTAACTAGTGAGACGATATGATAATCTAAAGCTTTCCTGTATATATTCATCGCACACGCATTGATTTTTCAAAACCTCGCTGCGTCCTTTGTACTTAAAGTCCGCATAAGAAGATCATTATATCGGAATCAGACAATAAATGAAAGACGCACACAACAATGTGTTTCACATGAAACATTTCATTCAGTTTTGATCATCATGCAGTTATTTCTTTGATATAATCCATTTGTCTATTAAGAGGTACAAAGAAAACCACGTGCACTGATAACATAAATTCATGTAAAACGGGTTGGGTGCTGTTTCATTAAATGCCAATGAGTTTTGATCATCATGCAGTTATTTCTTTGATATAATCCATTTGTCTATTTAGAGGTACATGGATAAAGAAAACCACTTGCACTGATAACATAAATTCATGTAAAACGGGTTGGGTGCTGTTTCATTAAATGCCAATGATGTATTTTCTGTTGTAAATGGAATGGGCTTATCTGGTAAATACATATATCTGGTCAATTGAGTTAGTATTTGGGCTTGACTAGACTATATAATATATAGCAGGCAAGTGTTCTGTTCAAAATGTGTCCTGCTTGTTGTCGTTGTTGCTGCTGCTTCTTCTTTAGAACTACCGTATACACGTTTTTATATAACCTTGACACAAAAACGCTGTTACTCTTGGTGAATGCTCCCAAAAATTAAAATACTAGTAAACGGTCATACCCTCGTGAAGACAAAACCACATGTAGAAAGTGAAAAAATGACAATAACAAACCGTCAACCTTCTCAAAAATCCAGAAAACGAAAAACTAATTTAAAGCAGAGCAACACGGACCTCCAAAAAGATAGAGGTAGGATAAGGTGCCATGGAGGAGTAAGCATCCTCTGCTGACCGGTCACACCCGCTGTGCGCCTATTGTCATTTCGGTAAAAATGTCATTATCGGGGAAAATGTCGTAGTTTGGGGAAAATATCATGATCGGGAAAAACGGTGAAAAATCCGTGGACAATTCGGTTAATGATTAAAAAACAATAAAAATAGAACGGATTCCGAAAAAAGAACTCGAATTAAAGACCCATTGAAGGAGAAATGTCAATAAGGGTCATATACTTGTGTGGAATAAATTTACTCATTTCGGATTATATATATATATATATATATATATATATATATATATATATATATATATATATATATATATATATATATACACATGTATACACACACACACACACACACACACACACACACACATATATATATATATATATATATATATATATATATATATATATATATATATATCGCCATTACTTTAAGCTCGTTATAATAATAAAGAAGTTAAGAATTTGTTGAGGAAAGTTTGTGACATTCACGGCAAATCATCAATTGAGTCAGATGCTGACATTAGTAAATTTTATAATCATAATACATGTGTATTCGTGCTTCATGTTTTAAATTTGACAAGACCGCTATAGCAAACTTATCATAAATTTTTTTTTTATTTTCACAGTTGTTGTCCAATTATTGTAAATATTTTGGGGAAAGACCGGTCATACATGTCCAAGACCAGCTTTGTTGTCGATATCGACGATATCGTAAACAAAATGTCGATATCGACATCGATATCGAATGTTAGAATATGCTAGAACAATAATGATGTCCATATCGACGATATCGTACACAACTTGCCGATATCGACTCGATATCGACATACACTTATGAAGTTGCAAACCAATTATGTTGTCGATATCGACGATATCGTTCGCAAAATGACGATATCGACATCGATATCGACACTAACAGTTTCAAGACTTAGTAGGTATTGGCGATATCCTACACAAAATGACGATATTCTAATCATAAGCGATCTTTATAATTGACAATGTCAACCTTGATATTGACTCTTATGAATTCATTTGAGTCCATCGGTAATAAAATTGAATCAATATCAAAATTGTTATTTTGAAACATTAGTTGATAACTTATCAAGCTATCAAGATAACATCGTCGATATCAATACCAAGTTAAGACAATAGCAGTAAGAAGAACATTTTAATGATGGTATTTAACGATTGTAAAATGATATAAATGCGATCGTATATATCGACAAAACTTAAGATAAGCATGGTACTGTTTACAAAAGTACTTTATTACGTAATACATATATGCGAATCGATATCGATACGATATCGTTGATAGCGACAATAAATATTGAAAGCTCTAGTTGTGTACAAATGCGAATCGATATCGATACGATATCGTCGATATATTATCGACAATAAATATTGACAGCTTTTGTTGTGTACATATGCGAATCGATATCGATACGATACCGTTGATATCGACGTTTAAATACAGTCAGTTGTAGTTGTGTACATGTGCAAATCGATATCGATACGATATCGTCGATATCGACATGAAATATGGACAGCTTAAGTTGTGAACAAAGAAAACTTAATATCGATACGATATAGTCAATATTGACTATATCGACGGTAAATACGGACAGCTTTAGTTGTGTACATATGCGATTCGATATTGATACGATATCGTCGATATCGACGTTAAATATGGACAGCTGTAGTTGTGTACATATGCGAATCGATATTGATACGATATCGACATGAAATATGGACAGCTTCAGTTGTGTATAAAGAAAAATCGATATCGATACGATATCGTCGATTTTGACGTAAAGTACGGATACTCAAATGGGAAATGTCTTAGCATGAAAATATGCAAAATGAAGTCGTCATAAGCATGGTGTTAAAGGATGGTGAAAAGATTTTGAAGCGATATCGACAGTGTATGGATATGTATTTAAATTTTATAATATTGAATTAGTGATTCGATATCGATACAATATCGTCGATATCATCGATATCGATACTACATCGTGTCTTGGACATAACTCAGACCGGTACGATTCTGTGTAATTTCATTGCTATTTGACGTTTGCAAATGTGGGATAGCGACAATGGCCGCATAATTCTTGAACGCGATGGATGTGTACTAATATTTCAGATGATTCAATGATTCCAATTGTATCTGCAATGACATTGGGTAAAGACAAAAAATTGACAAGAAGAAAAACACCAAGAAAATTTAACACATGTTTAGTGAACTGAGTTTTCGTCAGAGAAAGTAACGTTGATGTCATCAGCAGGAAGTAATTGAATCATCACTGTCATGGACTGTTTATATACATGTATCAATACCAACTTAACACAAATGTTTTTATTCATATTTTTTACAATCAGTAACAATCATGAATTTGAAGGTGACAGTTCACAACATCATACATAAATATACTTGTATATAAAAATTCGTTCAAAATATAAAATAGTAGTGAAAGATCTACTTCTATAAAAAATAAAATAGGTCTGTGAGATTATCGTAACAAAACATACCAACTTTCTTTAGTTTGCCCATTCAATAAGTCTGTCCGATCTGGAAAGGTATTCAATATCATCGTCCGTCAAGTCCTGCACCGTGAAATATTTCTCAACCATTCCCCACTTCTTAAGCGTGTCTCCCCTCATTGTGCCCTTTGCAATCTTGAGAGCCTTGATATTCAGAATAGGAAAGTAAATGCCTTCAAAGAGGGCAATAGTTCCAAGTTTTACAGAGCACCCCCTGCCACCGCAGTCAATCTGACCTACTCCCATCTCAATGTCCTCACCCGGATACTTTGGTTGCTCGAACCTCGTACAAACGACGCTGTATTTTAAATCTTGCCGAATGCAGCCATAATGGTGATTCAGTATCTTCCGTATATCATTTGAAGTGCATAAAAATGCATTGCACTTTAGACAGCTGCAAAGAATCAGTGATTTCAAAACACAATTATGATCCCATTTTTATATAAAGAAAAAACAACTGAAGATATCATAATATTTAAAGGGGCATGGTCACGATTTTGGTCAAATTCTATTTTTCTGTTTTTATTATTTACAATGCTTAAGGAATGCATTTCCAATGGCCAAATGAAATTGGAGAGTCAGTAGTGAAGTTTTAAGCAAGATACAGGGCTCACAATTCTTTGTAATGTAAACAAGGCTCGTGCCCTGTGTTTGTTTACATAAGTTTAATATACCGGTAAAAAATCTTTTTCAAGCTGATTTTTCATATTCTTACTCATTTTAAGCATATATAAACAGATTCTAACGTTTACAACATTCATTTTCGTTCTTAAACTGGAGTTTTCACTTCAACGTTCAAAATGTAAACAAAAGCTTTGTTTACATAGCAAAGAATTGTAAGCTCTGTAACTCGCTTATAACTCAACGAATGACGCTCAAATTTTGGTTGCCTATTAAAAATGCCTTACTGAAGCATTGTAAACGTTAAAATCGGGAAAAAAAATTTGACCAAAATCGTGACCATGCCCCTTTAACAGTGAAAAAAATATTTGACAAACGCTACAAAATAAATACCTCAGATTGTAAATACTGTAGTTTGTAACAGTCTTTTTGCTCTGCTGTTGATATTCTTCGAGCTCGCGTTCTCGCTTCATCTGACGCTGGCACCCTTGTTTCTGGACTTGGAAGGTTTGGATATTGAGCTCTATAAGCTGCTGGAGTTGTTTCATTGCTGCCTCCATCAGCGGCTCTATGATAACGTTGGCCTGCTCCTTTTCAGCGACACATTTGTCCGCAGAAGCCAGGATGTAGAACCGACTGTTCTTTGCACGACCTCGACCTACGTACATCAAACACCAAAAAGGGAAATAACATTATAAATAGTATACATATAACGGAATCTGATACTGAAATATTAAATATTAAAATACATGTAAGTTTGATTTCTCTTCTGAATTCTGATATAACTACATGTATATGTATTCAATGTACAAAACGAATTTTTATTTAGATACACGTATCGTATTTTATCAAACAGCAAACTAGAGGTACCTCTGGCTTGCATCATGGCGACTGGGCTTCCTGCGTAGTCATATCTGACGACAAGGTTACATTCCTTGATGTCCAGTCCTTCCTCTGCCACCGTGGTCGCCATTATGACTTTATACTCTCCATCTCTAAACAGCTCGAGAGCGCTCACTTGTTCATGCCTTTCCATGCCTTAAGAAAAATTTACTAATATAACAGCTTCGTCATGAACAATCAATTGATAAAGCAGTTTACGGCCGGTTATATGCACATCTATGTAGGTAATTCCTACTGAATATTGACACTGATAATGAATAATAATGAATTTATTCTCATCAGGGTATACCGCTTAAGACAACTATGTTTCAAAATAAATATATTTAAATAAAAGTATGGATGAGATTGATAAAAGGATAATATAGAGATGAATAGAGAATGGATTTAAAAATCGAGCTGACCAGGAGAGCTAACTCTCTCAATAACAGGTTTTTTTTTTATAGTTTTACCCAATTTGATATTAGATCAAGGTAAGAAAATGATTTATACAGAACGTAATATTCATATACTAATAAGTCATTTGCGTTCCAAATAAAACGGTTTGAATCGTTGTTTTGTGTAGAGTCTTAAGTTTATATTTCGTTTATTTTTTGGAAACTCATATTTATCTATATACAATGCAAACTACCAAATTATTTTAAAACCATTCACCTCCTTCTGAGATGGACGCCTTGGCGCCGGTGTACTTTTGCGCCTTAATGTGCTGTAATTCCTCGGTGTCCTCCATCCAGTCCACCAAACAATCGGTCATTATCCGGGTCCTCACGAACACTATCGCCCTCATGTTGGGTTCCTCCGCGTACGTTGAAATGATGATCTCTTTTAATTTCTCAAGAAGTGGGTTCTCTGACGTTCTTCCGTGATCCAGTGCAGATGCTTCCAACGTTATGTACTCATCTTCAATAAGTTAGAATAAAATAAAAAGAGAATCAAACCGAGACTCCGATATCAGTCCTAGGCCCGAATTGGTCGATAAAGGGTATAATGCTACAGGGAATGTGATAAAGGCGCGTGCCTTTGTTCATATCAGGGGTGCAAAACCCCTTTATTTTATACCATGTATATAATAAATAGATTTTGAGGCAATCCATATAATTATATGAGAGAGAGAGAGAGAGAGAGAGAGAGAGAGAGAGAGAGAGAGAGAGAGAGAGAGAGTATATGTACCTTCTAACACTGATTTAACTTTTCTTTCAATCTCTGTATACTTGGATATATTTGGGAATTTTTCTACTTCATCTTTGATAAAGTTTAGCGCATCTATTGCTCTGGCGTGGGTATAATGGATAAGCGCATTGTTGTAAATCTGTGAAACCAAAAATTTTAAAGTTTAAAATAGGTACATATTAGGTTAATATTAAATGCTTTGTAATCAATTTATCATTTGATCGATGTTACAATAAACTGAAAGAATCAGCTGCAGACCTCTAAATATTGTCTGATAGTAAACAGTGTCCTGGCCATATCTGGATCCTGAAGTTTGGCCTGTGCTTTTCTAAGTACGCCCTCCAACCAACTGGTGTACTGTGAATCACCTTTAATGGATGGAGGTCTAATGGCAATTCTGTCAACCATTCCCACTGGACAGAACAAACACGAAGAAATATATTAGAAATGTCATTTTCATTAAGCGTTTTCAGAAAGTTTATTTGTAAATAGTCTAGATTATTATGGAGCGTATTTACCTCCAGTGTATTCTAAATATCCTTCAGTTCTGATCATCAGGTTTTTTATCCCGGTTCCAAATTCGTCTCTCCGTCGACCAGGAACACTAACGATGTCTTTCATGTTAATAAAATAATATATATCAAAAAAGTTCAATCGTTGTTAAAAAATCACGAATCGTTGAAATATGATTATTTTAAATGCACTGTAGCATGACAATTATTTTTACATTGTTTTGGGTTGTTTACATGCGTTGCTAAGTCCTGTTTATTTCTCTGCACCGTCACTAAGCAATCAGCGTCCATGATGGCCAAGAACGTCTTGAGATGTTCCACTGCATTGTCCAGCGTTATGACCTTTCCCACTCCGAGCGAGGCTGTGAACCCAACGACCTGTAGTCATAGAGAAAGCGGATTCCTCGTAGTATATTCATTACTTGTACAGGTATTTTTAATTAAAATGATTTACCTAGTAGCGTTAGGTTAAGTTATAAAATCAAAATAATAACAATAGGAAAAACAACTATATGTGTTTAGTACTAAACTTTTTTTGTTTTCCTTTTACTGCGAGTGCTAGAGTCCGAGTTATTGATTCTTAGAGGCACTCGCAAAATCTGAAGCCTTTCTGGCAAACGCAAAAACAAAAAGCTCCATCGGAAAGACCTGAAATGTTGTGATAGTTCTTGAAGAGACACAAAACAACAAAACACTTTTTTCTGGCCTGTGTTTTACCTGTGGGAGCTGCCTTCTATCGCCGTTTCGATCCAGTCTGGTATCCACGTATTTATTCATGATACGTTGAAATGGATGTTTCCTGCCACAGTGATGACATTCGTCAAAGACAAACAGACAGAAAGACTCCAGACAGACATTCTGTTCAAGATCGTTAATAGCGTTCAGCAGCATTTGCGCAGTAGACACGAAAACATCGTAGCTTAAAGAATCAAAGAGAACAAATACCAAACTTCTCTGAGAATATTATCAAAACCGCTTTGGTTTGAATTTTCCGATAGCGTCACGATCAATTCTGTCAGCTGCGTCAACCATAAACAATACACGCCGCCGGTGTAAAACCTTTATGATTGGTCAACTCCTTTTCCTAGGCGGAGTTATCAGTGCACGCTTATGCAATGCCAGAGCTGAAGGATTTTTTTCAGAACAGTTCATTTTTCCCCAATATGGAGTTATTATCGACTATCCTCTACAATGTATGTTTATAATAAATTCATGCAAATCTCTCTCTCTCTCTCTCTCTCTCTCTCTCTCTCTCTCTCTCTGTGTAAACGGGCGTTAAACCATAGTCTCAAGCTACGGTCTACAGTACGGCGTTAAACAAAATATAATACTTAAAAGTGCATGTGCTCCGCGTTCATTTCATGTACTAGTATATACCGTAAATGTATAATGTACATGTATTACCTACTAACTCACCAGACGAAGTGATAGAAATGAATTCCTCGATTACACCTTTCGATCGGCAATAAACGAATTGAACGATGATATGAAAGAACGAGACGGAAATGGAAAGTGCAACGGGGTATATACATGTATATGTGCGTCTTCACTAGGCAAGTGTCCGATTCGTTTCAATTCTTCTTCTGTTACCCTACCACATTCGGTGTAAATACATATACTTTATAAAAATATCCCCAAACAATTTACCGCAGATTTGATTATTTTACTTGTCTCTGAACCACCGATCACAAGCTCTGTACAGTGGCGTGGTTTCACTGGTTTGTTTACATATAAAAATGACAGCTCTTGATCCGCTTTCCGAGTAAGCCTAAAAGGTTGTTTAGTAGGAGAAAGTTTGGGGCAAGTAAAGCGACAATTATTAACAGTTACTGTAGTAAACTAAATGAAGAATTATTTAAATTGATTATTTGCACAAAATGTGGTATGATATGATGTTAATCTTTTCAAAACTAGCGTCATTTTCGTGCGCCGTAAATTGCAAGATTTTCGTAAGTATCGTATGCACTGTAGCTTCATATTTACTAACTCAAATTTTCCTCGAAGAGCTACAGCTATATGTACCGTATGTATGTTTTATTGCAAGTGTACACTTTCGAAAAATACCCCAATTTCGTCAATCACGAGTATCCCGGTGAATTTTCATTCTCCGAAAAGTTTTTGTTCTGTCCGTGCATAATTTAGTCTGAACCAGCAGCCAATCAGCGTTAAGCTGAATCCACCAATAAAAAAGTTTGTGGTTAAGGTACGGGTATTGTTTATGCATGACGTAGCTGATAGTATTGAACGCGACGCGATCCGAAAATTCATACCAAATCGGTTCTAATAATAGTCGAAAAAAATCTATTCTGGGGTGTTTACTGTAATTATTTTTTTTAGTGTCAATAGACATATTTGTTTTACTACTTTAATACTTTTAAATAAGCTGTTTGTCAAAAAAGAAAAACTTATATGATATCTTGATATCCTTACTGAGGTAATAGCGAGTCCCAGTCCTGTACACACTCCACTTCTCTCTGGATGTCCCCGGATATCACTTTCAATCTGCATTTTAAATATTCTTCTATCCTCTCCGACTGTTGATTGGCCAGATTGTTTTTGTCGACGATAAATACTATTTTCTTCCCTCGCTCACGTTTTTCTAAGTGATGCTGAAATTGAAGAGTTTTAACTTGAAATTCAAATTCCTTATTGATACAATTAATGTTTCTAAGTCGCAGTAAGCTATAATATCTATATATCAGACTCAGTTAAGAATTATGTCACGAAGTATTTCCTTGTTGATAAAAATCACGCATATCTAGAGATTTTACAAAACATACTTGGATTATTCTTATTGCGACATGCGTTTTGCCACTTCCTGTTGGAGCTATGATCACACAGTTATCTCCCCTTAAGGCCCTCTCTGCTAGCTCTTGTTGATACGGTCGTAGTTCAAATTTCTTCGGTTCCACGTGTTTTTTCTTTTGTTTGTAGGGCAAATCTTGTTGAAGTAAAAGGAAGCATACAAGTGATTGTGTTGATGGTAGTTTGGATGTATTTCTTAAATAGTGAGATAATACACATTGTGATAATTCTGTGTGCCAGTGAATTTTTTTATAATTCAGTCAACATCGTCTCATACACCTTACCGTTTTCTTCAGCAGGGTTTGCATTTTCGGAATAGGCGTATTTACTCGTTGTCGATTCCGTTACTTTTTCTTCTTCCTCCTCATCAAATAAAGACACTTCTGTGGGGTGATCGTCTAACTGGTCTACAGATAGTTTAGCTATACCGTCTTCTATAGAATTTGTGTCATCGTGGGTCCTCTCGTACAATGAAATACTCGGAGGTTGTTCCATTGGAATGGGATAATTTTGATATGTTTAAAGATTCCCTGTGATTGTTAGAAATTTTTTCAACATTCAATGTTGGCATTGAATATAAATTGATGAATGTGATTAAGGTACAGTAACTGTCTATAGATATATTTTTTTTTTCACACCAAACCATTTTCTCTTTTATTAAAACATAATAGTTATGAATTTGCAAATGGCCTCGAACTCTCAATGGAAACGAGTTTTTACATTCTTAAAGTCTTAAACTTGGGTCCGCGCACGGTTATCGCTACTAAACAAGGTAGTGTGATTTTAATCCGATTACGAATTTCTACTTAAAAAGATAATTAAATCGAGAAGTGAAACAGTTTATGCCAACTATGCGCAAAACAACATCAACAACAACCACAACAACAAAAATGTACCAAAAAATAAAATAAAATACAAAGAACCCCCACCTCTAAAAAAAAAACCCACACAAATCCACACACAAGTGGACGCCCCTTTTTCTATCTGCTGGATCCGCGCCCGTCGTTGTTTAGTGTTTAATATATGTCCTTGTTTATAAATGTACATGGGAATTCGAAGTAGATTGATCAACAGTATTTAATCTTAAGGCAAGTTAAATTTGATGATCTAAAGACACAAATAGGTGAAACGCTATAATTATCTCTCCCTCTACTTGTTTTTAGTGTGTATTAACATTATTTCCTCAGAAATACACATTTATCTTACCTCTATGTTTTTCTCTTTTACTTTCTCTTTCGTTTCCACAAATTAGATTCTATTTATGCACAAAAAAATCAATGATATTGGAAATGCGGAAATACCAGAGGAGCTTTAAACGGTAACTCAACACGCCAAACCTATTTGAAACTTACATACACGATATATTAAAGATAAATGTAAATGCGGTTTATTGTTTCAGACGTAAAAGAAAATTAATATGAATGCATGTATATATAGTTTTCTGTAAACCTCTGCTTGAACCTGCTTTAGACACTCAATCGTCAGTTGCCTACTTGACAACTTATCAAACATTTTTCAGAATACTCATGTTTTATCAGTAGTGTTGAATAGAAAATGCCCTTTTAAAGGCATGCAATGGGCTACAAAAATGATAAATCTTTTTCAATTCATAGATCTCCAGGTAACTGTAATCATAACAGACGTCGCGCACGGTGTTGGTGTTAAAATGTCATTACAGAGTGCGCGTACAGTATTAGACTATTTTTTGAAAACAATAATTTGGGCATATGTAATTCTATATACCAATCTGTTAAAATGTGTGTGGACTTCAACAAAACATGTAATATAACACAGGAATTTTTTAAATCATTTAATAAATCGGTTTTAAAAACTTAAAATTTTACTAAAAATGGCATGTAGATAGGTAACACTTTTAAGATACATATCTCAAATAAACTACAATATCTCGGTGAACTTTCATTTTTGGGAGAAAATGTTTGGCAGACTAATTACTTTGATGATGTAACAGATATACGTCATAGCGTTTTCGACGTAATCAATGCCAGGAATCGACGCCGGATCAAAGATTTCTTAAAATAAAGTTGTAGATCTATGCGTAACAAAACTCAAAAAAATGGCCACGTATGGCCGATCAGTTAATTATCAAAATATAAATTGTGATTAAGGAAATTGCAATGATCTATTGTTAAAAAGATACGTTTTTTTTTATATTTTGAATAGAGATAAAAATGGATACTGTGTAAAATTTCTGAATATAAATTTTATAATTTAATTTTCTTTGATAAAAAAAAATTCGGAGTTTATTCAAGACACGTGTCACAAGAGAGATATTTTACAGTCGAACGTTGTGCGTATGTGGCAACGCACTTTGAAAAAATTACGCACTTTGAAAAATTTTTTCAAAGTGCGTTAAATTTTGGACAAAATCAACGCACTTTGAAAAATTTTTTCAAAGTGCGTTAAATTTTGGACCAAGTTAACCCACTTTGAAAAAATTTTTCAAAGTGCGTTATGAAGGTACATCAACATTTTTTAGTATCGAGACACTTAACGCACTTTGAAAAAAATATGTATAAATCACAAATTTTGAAATTAAATTCCTAATTTGTTGATAGTA
This sequence comes from Magallana ariakensis, assembly GCA_020458035.1. Classification (NCBI taxonomy): domain Eukaryota; kingdom Metazoa; phylum Mollusca; class Bivalvia; order Ostreida; family Ostreidae; genus Magallana; species Magallana ariakensis. The sequence goes on along the minus strand of CM035818.1, from coordinate 46,759,034 downwards.
TGAGTATGATGATTTGCTAACACTAATGAATTTAATTTACCGTCTTTAAAATCGAAGAAAGGGATGGGAGTGGTTAAACAAAGATACAGGTCAATTATTAGTGCTTTATTTCATTGATTACGTACAGGAAGGTCCCCTACCCCTCTTTTTTCCTTCCAAAACATGTTCGATATTCAGCAATTTAGAGTAAATGTATAAAATCGGAAAAAGAAATACGCTTTGTTGTAAATTAAGTACAGTGATATTGAAAAAAAAACCGAGCTGGTCAAACAATCATTTCTCAAATGGTATGTTAAAGAATGTATAAGCGTTTCAATTGACATAAACCCTCTTTTCAAATTCTAATTAAACAAATCACTTCATTTAAAAAAAAAAACTCCATGTACATTGACAAACATTAAATTATTATAAACTTAAATTCTGATCCTCTAAAAGATCATGTTGTTTTTGATAACCATAACTAACGTATCCTTTTTTTAAATCATGTTTGTTTATAAGCATATGCAATTGAAGACAGTTGAAATATGTTATACATTATCTCCATTATCAATACATAAATTAAATAATTTTCGTTTTTGGCACAGCACAATGTACTAGATAATTAGTAAGTTTGCTGCATACACAAAAAGGAAAATGCAGTTGCTAAGCGATGCAGTTTATGTCATATTTGGATAATTCAGATCTCCCGAGTTGTTCTTTATGTAAATTGTCGAACTGCGTCAGCTTATGAGAAGAGAAAAAATCCTAATCTAAATACTGTTAATCAAGTTAGCTGAGAATGCACTGGGTTCTTTCTAAAGTATATCCCATTAAGCTACACAAGGTTAAAACAATTTTTTATTATATCTAAAATTAAATATTATTTCGACTAAACTCTGAACATTTTTTTCAAAGTGCGTTAATATCGACGATATCAACGCACTTTGAAAAAAAATACTTTTTTTTCAAAGTGCGTTGACTTGGTCCAAAAATTAACGCACTTTGAAAAATTTTTTCAAAGTGCGTAATTTTTCAAAGTGCGTTGTAACATGCGTAGCATGGCGATCACAAGTATCATGCCCATTGAAAAAAAATCTTGGCTATATTTTATAATAATAGAAATCATTATAGAATGTGCATTTTCATAGGTTGTATAGCCATTAAAAAGAAGCACATGTGTCCGCAAATTTTCTTAATAGAGACATTTTAAAATGTCAACATGATGTCACACTTTCATAAAAACACCTTAGCAATGAAAAGAGAAAGTAATTTAGACACTTCTTTTAAAAAGTGGCGCGAAAAAATTCACAAAAATGAATCGCAGTTAGAAATGTGCTTTTTCTTCCAAGCATTTTGATGCCAAATATACAAGCATTGAGAATCAAGATAATTGATTTTTAGAAATAAAATGATGTCAACATTATATGTCACGGGTACGTAAAATGACGCAAGGACTATAACGTTATGTGTTCGGCTTTTTTTCTTCTTCATAAAAACAGTTATAGTGAAAATCATAAATACATGTACCTACACCTTTTTTTGTGAAAAAGGTAGCAAAAATATAATAATAATAATAATAATAATAATAATAATAATAATAATAATAATAAAAAATAGGAATAAAAAATTAAAGATAAAATTAATGCCAAATATCCAAACTTAGCGAGTCGAATTTATTTTTACGAATAAGATAATGACGGCATGAGTACATGTAAAATGACGCAATGACGTTAAACGTGATGTGACGATGAACATGTATTTTTAGTAATTAGACAGGATCTATGACTGCTACACTACGAATTAACATTAATAAAGACAAGAGGCCCATGGGCCACATCGCTCACCTGAGCAACAATAGACATAATAAAATCAGCTTTACGTAGTCATATACAAAATATCTGAACAATTTTGTATAATAGATCCTGTATAAGAAAAAAATCCCCTGCATATTCTTATGTTTATCATTGAGCCTTTGTAACAGGATGATTTTACAGTCATATCACATATTGAGCATTGCAGTTCTCGAGAAGATGATGAGACTTAAACAACTGTTTATATATGGATTATAAACCTACATCAAACTTTGAACCCCTTATGGAGCTGAAGAATTGTCAAGAATTGTCAAGAGGCCAGAACTAAACAATTTTAAAGAATCAACAATATGTTTAAATGCTTGCACACGGTAAAGCCATATACAATAACATTAGAACTTTAAATTGAGTGAATAATTAAAATTTTTATTCCTTTGTAAAATGGAAAATTGGAACACAACACCCCCCCCCCCCCGTGGCCCAACCCTACTTCTGAAGATTATGATTTTGACAAATTTTAATCTACACTATCTGAACTGACAAAAGTTACAGCTTTCCTAGACAAATTGTGTGTTAGAAGATGATTTTAAAAAAATTTCCCTATATATTCCTATGTCAAAATTTTACACCCCCCCCCCATTGTGGCCCCACCCTACCCCTGGGGATCATGATTTGAACAAACTAAAATGAATCTTCCCTAACTGCGGATGCTTCCACACAAGTTGCAGCTTTTCTGCCCAATCGGTTTCCGAGAAGAAGATCTTCAAATATTCTTCTCTATATATTCCTATGTAAAATTCGACCCCCATTGTGGCCCCACCCTACCCCGGGGATCATGATTTGGACAAACTTGAATCTACACTACCTGAGGATGCATACACAAATTTCAGCTTTTCTGGCTGAACAGTTTCAGAGAAGAAGATTTTTAAAGATGTACTCTATATATTCCTAATATGTAAAAATTTCTACCCCCCTATGTGGCCCAACCCTACCCCTGGGGATCATGATTTAAACAAACTTCAATCTACACTTCCTGAGGATGCTTCAACACAAGTAACAGCTTTTCTGGCTGATCAGTTTCAGAGAAGAAGATTTTTAAAGGTTTACTCTATATATTCGGATTTCCTATGTAATAATTCGACCCCCATTGTGGCCCCTCCCTACCCCCGGGGACTATGATTTAAACAAACTTGATTCTACACTACCTGAGGATGCAATCACAAAAGTTTCAGCTTTTCTGGTGAAATGGTTTTTGAGAAGATTTTTAAAGATTTACTCTATATATTCCTAATATGTAAAAATTTGATCCCCCCCCATTGTGGCTCCACCCTACCCCTGGGGGTCATGATTTGAACAAATTTAAATCTACACTACCTGAGGATGCTTCCACACAAGTTGCAGCTTTTCTGCCCAATCGGTTTCTGAGAAGAATATCGTTAAATATTTTTCTCTATATATTCCTATGTAAAATTTGACCCCCCATTGTGGCCCCACCCTACCCCTGGGGATCATAATTTGAACAAACTTGAATCAACACTACCTGAGGATGCATCCACACACAATTTAGCTTTTCTGGCTGAACAGTTTCAGAGAAGAAGATTTTTAAAGATTTACTCTATATATTCCTAATATGTAAAATTTCGACCCCCAATTGTGGCCCAACCCTACCCCTGGGGATCATGATTTGAACAAACTTGAATCTACACTACCTGATGATGCTTACACACAAGTTACAGCTTTTCTGGCTGATAAGTTTCAGAGAAGAAGATTTTTAAAGATTTACTCTATATATTCCTATGTCAAATTCGACCCCACATTGTGGCCCTACCCTACTCCCTGGGATCATGATTTGAACAAACTTGAATCTACACTACCTGAGGATGCTTTCACACAATTTTCAGCTTTTCTGGCGAAATGGTTTTTGAGAAGAAGATTTTTGAAAAATACCAAGAAATTTTCAATGTTTTTTAATTATCTCCCCTTGGAAGAGGGCTTGGTCTTTATTTTAACAAACTTAAATCCCCTTTACCTAAGGATGCTTTGTGCCAAGTTTGGTTGAAATCGGCCCAGTGGTTCTGGAGAAGAAGTCGAAAATGTAAAAAGTTTACGGACAGACAGACGGACACAGACAGACGGACACACGGACAGACGACAGACAAAAAGTGATCAGAAAAGCTCACTTGAGCTTTCAGCTCAGGTGAGCTAAAAAAAGGAAACAGAGAAGGGTAGAACAGACTCGGGAATGGGGGAGTTTTCTATAGCATTTTTGAATCGGGTGGTATTCTTGACAATATATGACACATTACGAATTTCAGAGGAAGTTCATTTATAAATATTGCAAGCTGTGAGCGAATCGCATGCTTTTGAACATTGATATTGCTTAAAAATATATCTTTAAATAACAGTTTTAAAATACAAAATCTCTTACATGTTAAAAAAAGATCAATTTAAAGGTCTTTTTTTAAATTTATTTGTATGTTGTGCTTAATAAAATGTTTCATTACGTTATGAGAGAAAATGACGTTTTATGACGTTTTTTACGTTACCGAAATTAACACCAACACCGTGCGCCACGTCACAGTATTTTTTTTCACACCAAAGAACATACTACATATTATGCTCATTAGCCAATAGGAAATTCTCTATGAAATACTTTGTATATCTCCATTTCTAATATTTATGAAACATTTTTTGTTGACTATATATACCAATGGCCAGACTATTTTTGAAATACTTTTTTATACTATAACCATGGAAGTTCTCTCGGTTTCTGTAAATAAAAGTACAGATGAAACTAGTGACGCTATTAAGAAAAATTCTATAAGATTATCAGGCCACCATACAATCATTGGTGCTTCAACTTAATCAGAATCATTTTTTGTGAGGAATTATTTTAGGAACGCGACATGGCACTTTGTCTCATCTGCATCGAATTCGAAGGCATACACAGAAAAGTTTTTAAAAAAGCGATGAATTTAATTAACTCATTTTTATTAAACTCTCTGTAAGACAATGGCACAATAGTTCAAACATACATGTTGTGTACATCAATCCAGTAGATTTATTTCATCAAATGAATGTACATGCATAATGTATAATAAAATGAAAGACAGTTTTATCACAATTATTCATAAAATATTATAAATGCTGTACATTTATGATAAATCATAATGTCATGTCTACACGACGTGGACAATGCTTCTTGCTTTCACCAACATGTTCTTCACCAAGAGGCAGATCGTTCCATAACCGTGTACATGTGATTATCTTTATAATACATGAAGCAGTGTTTCTTATTTGGGCAAATTGCTTTCAATATTAAATAAAAATGTTCACAACATTCAAATATACATACCATTTAAAGAGCCATAAATAGTTATATAGCATTTGCATCAAAAGATCAGAAGACATAGAAAGACATTAAATCTATTAACATATAAAACGGGAAATTACATTTAGATTCTATTCATAAATATAGATAACAAATAAATAGAGGCAACATGAAAATCAATACAGAAAAACATATGCTATATGTTTTACATAATTATTGAATATGGTAAAATGAGTACACTAGTCCAAAAAAAGGATGAAGCGAACCAGCAAAACAGAATTCACAATGTAAGATAATTGTGTATACAGCAAATGTTTTCATTTTTTCTACCATCTTTACAAAAAATTAAAAATGTATGATATTCAGTCATGCAAAACCATCGAATGACTGTATATTGAAATGCTGGTAAATCTCCGTAGTATTCTCGAATGTCTTTAATCAGAATTCATTACAAGTGTGCAACAGTATGCAAGCAGAAACTATAATACATGAAAGACAAATCACTGAAACCTGCTAAAACTGATTCCGCCCCACTCCCCATCATATTTGACATTTATTTACATCATATCAATGAGTTTCTCTCCACGAGCTCGCTGTGATATATCTTCAGCAGTTATCTCCTTCACCAAGAATGGCACGCTCTTCCACTTCTTCTTTACGTCTCGTCTGCCCATGTTGTCTTCCATCAAGAGCCCCTCAATCTTCAGGATCGGGAACTGGGCGTTTTTGTAGATGGAGACGTTTCCTAGATCTGACCCACAGGATCGACAGAGGAGCTTGCCGACGGCACACTTAAGGTCCACGTCCTCGAACTGTGGGCGGGGCAGGCGCTGCCCCAGGACTCGTTCTTTGATGTCGTCACAAATACAGGCATGATGGGCATTCTGGATCTTTCTGACCTCATTGGACATACATATGTATTTGCTACATTTTTGACATCTGTTAAAGAAAATGACATGATATAAAAGATTTTTTTGGAAAAGCCAACTTTTTATTCAGTTTCTTCTGCATAACCATAAACGTGTTTAATTTTAAGGAGAAAAGTTTATTATTTTTAAGAAATTTAAAGATCTCAAGTGGAAATAAATTTGGTCGATTGTCCTTACCAATAGCATCTTCCTTATATAAATACTATTTTTCGAATCTTTTGTCTCCTTTTTTTTTGCAAAATAGTATGTCACGCAAATAGACTTATTAGATCTATTCCACATTCACGATATCATTACTACATGTACATGTATCTACATACTAACCTGAGCACATATTCGCCCTGGCGGACTAAGAATCCTTCTTTATTTTTCGCCGCAAGGTCACGCTCTGTTTTGGCATTCTTCTGCAAGCCAAGTATGATGTTCAGACATTCTCTCGGCTCCCTCCTGAATTTCTCCCTTAGCAACTCTATGGCACGGTTCATCATAGCTTCCCTGATGATGTTCAACTCTTCTCTCTCAGCAGTCTTATCTCCCTGTTCAGCCACCACGAAGTATTTTCCATTCTCACGTCTTCCTCTTCCTAAACACAAATGAACAAAAAATGAAACCTGTAATAGATGTTGTTTACCTATGCAAGAATTTTTATTCCTTATCAATCTGACTAAGAATCCAACACAAAATGCAGTAAAACCTTAAATCTAATTTCTCCTGCCGCAATTGAATGTAACTCAGCAAAGCATACCTCTTGCCTGGACCATGGCGATCTCATTACTGACGTAAGAATACCGAATCACAAGGTTACATTTCTGGATATCCAGACCTTCCTCGGCCACAGATGTAGCAATGACAATCTTATGTCGACCCTCCTTGAACAGGCTTAGAGCATCTATCTGTTGTACCTTTGTCATTCCTGTTTTAGAAGACGGAAGCAACTAAGCTCATCATGTCAAATGACAAATATTAATATTAGTAGTTGAGCTGATATTCTAATTGAAAACTGATAAGTATCAAAAGATTTCGAACCTCCTGCGCTGCTCTTGGCTTGCGCTCCAGTAAACATGACAGGTTTGAGATGTCGTAGATCGTCCGTTTCCATCATCCAACGGTGAATTGCTTTAACCAAATCTCTGGTTCTGACAAATATAATGCCTCTTGAATCAGCATCATTCCCAAATGCTTGTAAAATCAACCTCCGTAGTTCCATCAGCTTTGGATTATTGTGATCTGGATCTATTGTATACGTCTGTAGTCTACCTTGGGTTTCTAAACGAAAAATTAAATTTGATATATATATACATTACTAATTTGAAGGGAAAGAGAAAAATTAAATTTGATGAGCATAGCAATTTCAATCATGTACTTACTTTCGAAGAAAGATCTGAGTTTTCTGTCGGTATCATCAGGGATTTGGTGTTCGTCCCAACGCTTCTGTTCATCTTTGATGAAGGCGAGAGAATCAGAGGTCCGCGCATCGGTATATATAATCAAGGCTTTGTTATACATCTGTAAACAATAAGAATGAAATATGATTAGCCACAAATATCATTGCCATACTAAAGAAGAAGATGTAAATATGCAAACTTACATCCAGATTGACTCTGCAGGAATGGATGAAGCGCCTGGCCTTCTCGTCTACAATTTTGGCCCCCTCCTTCCACAGTCGACTGAGCCACTGTGTGTACTGATCGTTGCCACACTCCACTGGGGGCTTCAGAACACTCTGGTCTGTCAGAGCCTTGGCATCTACAGAAGTTCAGTTTAGATTTTTCATTTCATCTTATTTTTCTTAACAATATGTTTAAAATGCGAATTGCATTGTCATACAACTTGTCACCAAAAAAACCCTCTTATAATACTAAGTCTTACGTATAGATTGAATTATCCATCTATGAATCGCCTTCATGATGCCGTCAATGATTCGCCCGAAGTCGTTTTTCTTTCTTGAGTTAGTTTTTACCACATCTACAATGAAAACATTATTATACCTAATATATTGTATGAGAGCAAGAAGGAGAGAAAGGGAAAATGGCAAACAAGTATTCCCTGGTATACTGATCATTCGCAGAGGACAAGGAAAAACTACAATGAACTGTACTTTGATCTGGAATGTTAACATGCTGTGCCAATTCCGCCTTGTTTTCTTCAACAACACAAAGTTCCTCCGCGTCCATATTGGCCATCATGCTGAAGATCCAGTCCATTGCTTTCTCTTCATTCTTCGCTTTACCGACTCCAACTGATGCGGTCAGACCAACAATCTTTTTGGACCGAAACAAATTAAATGCAATTAAAATTATATGCAAACAATGATTTTTTACTTCATTTTTTAAATATATATTATCATTTTAAGTTCAACATACCTGGGGTAGTTGCTTGTGTTTATCTTCCAGCTTAAGATCCAGATAGTACGCCATTATTTGATTGTATGGATGTTTGGCGTGCGAGTGATGACATTCGTCAAAAACAATTAAGGAGAAATCTTCAATCTGAACGTCCCCCATAGCCAACGCATTCACCAAAATTTGGGCCGTAATAACCAGCACATCCTTTCTGTAATCATAACATAATAAATTACATTTCTTCATCTTTCGTGGTTCTTACCAATATCTTCTTGCCAATTACTTTACTATAACTGTACAAAACGTTCACACACTTCTGAATCCAACAGGAGAGGTTCTGGAGACTTTCCGTGCGTTGCTTCTCTCCTGTGATAACCTTAGTTTTACAAGCCAGAAACTCCTTGCAAACTTTCCCCTGTTGTTCTGCAAGAGCACTTTGTTCAACTAAAAAGGCGACTTTCGGTATATTCAGACGCCTTCGTTTTTCACGATGATTCTGAAATTGGCAATTAAAGATATAGAAATGAGTTTTCCTACAGGCTTGAAATCAACGTACATCGAAGAAAGGACAGTCAACAAACATTGTAAAATAAACACCTGTATGATTTTCATAGCAACATGTGTTTTCCCGCTTCCAGTAGGAGCCACAATGATGCAGTTTTTATCTTGCAGTGCCGCTTGTGCCAGCTCCATTTGGTAGCTGCGCAAGTCTAGAGGTTTGGCAGGGATATGCTCTTCTTCGTCTGAACTCTCGTTGTTTTCGTCAACAGACTCTGTATCTATGAGAACGATTTATCAAGGTTAACAGAATGTACACCTTGGACATGGTTTTATTACATATTAAATAGTATTTTTTATCATTTAAGTGTGATCTTAACTAGGCCGTAGACTTAAGATATAATACATGTATAACCATCTAATTCACTGATCAAAATAACAAAATTGATGTGAATGTAATACAATACCAATGATTGGATGTTCAGGTCCTACGATATTGGGAACAGCACCCCCTTCTCTCTGCAAATCTTCATTGACACAGTTTTCTATACTTTGTAATAGCCGGCCTACCAAAGATGAAGTCGCACTGCCGCTGAGGGAGGAAATACTGCTCAGGTTTTCCTGGTCACCACCATGGACATTTGTTCTTAGATTTGTTGACCTTGAACCTCCAGTTGACACAAAACCCGTAGTTTGAAATCCTGATGTGTCTGGGATCCCCAGGTTTTCAATAGATTTATCCTCCGGTTCCCGTTTCTGAACTAAAAGCAGGGAATTTTGTTCTTCTTCTGCAATCCTTCTCTTTACGTGGGTTATTTCATCGTCATAATCACCAGAATCACTGTAAAGGCTATTCAACGCCAGCTCGCCACTTGGTTCAAAAGCAATGCTATCTTGTGGGGGAGTGGAGCGATCACCGAGGGTATTTTGGGGATCACCCGTTGCTAAAATAGAAAACAATTAAACAAGTGAACACTAGAAGTGAAACAAAACAATGGTGGTGATTGTAGCAATTTATTTTCTACCGTTCCAAAAATAGACACCAATGAATGCATAATAATGGCTTGTTTATTTTGTGCAGATTTGCACGAATGAGAAATTTTACACATGGCTTTCTCAAAACTGTATAGAAATGTATATCATCTTACCTATATAAATCAAGAATGTCTTGAAATGGAACGTTAACAACACTCTTCAATTCCATAAATATATGATTTATTTAAATTAACTCTTTACAAATTAATTAAAAAAGATCTTACCTGACATATAGTCCTCACGAATTGAGTAAGAACTCTTCCTGTCAAAAGAATCCAATTTGTTCAAGCTAGGTGAAAATTCTGGTGGTGCCATATCTGAATCCTCTTTTTTGCTGTCGCTATTTTCTGAAGATCTGGCAAATTGTTTTACTGGAAGTTCAACTTTCCTGTTGTGTGCTATCTGCCATTCTTAAAACAGTTCATTTGTAAATTATTATGATGTACATATTTGTACTTGCTAATGTTACATTAACCGTTTAAAATTTGCCAATTTATTTACAATAATTGATAAGCTTAAATTGATCAATTTTAACCTTTTGATAATTGTAACACCAATACATGTACACATTATCTAAAAATAAAGTACAACAAGTCGTGCAACCTCTTATACAGGATTATAAATGATAAAAACATCGGTTTTAAACCTATGTTTGTCTTTTTATGTATTATAATGTTTTAAAAATAATGCCTAACTTATTCGAGTAAAAAAGTGAACATTATCCTTAATAAGATTCTACGGTTCGGTGAGCCACAAATAAAAAAAAACCCATTGATTCCTCTTTTAATTACTGATCTGCAAGTTACTGTCCAGACGCCGGTTCTTGTGTGACTCATCGTTACGGGGGAGAATGGAAAAGCAAGAACAATTAACACAAGAGTATTTAGAATAAAAAAAACACAACCAAAATTATAAATAAAATACATTAGGCATAAATCATATCAAAAACTGATTAAATGATACTTTGTGTGTGACGCGACACCGTACAGTGGCATTATTTTGATCTGTTACTTTCTAGTCAACGACATTCCTAATAAGAAAAGTAGACAACTACACTAAGGCGCCTTGATTAAAATGTGAAAAAATTAAAAGAAAAAAAATTGTATAGACCTACTCTTATAGAAATCTGTGTCCATTCCTTTGACAATGTCTGAATATTTTTCGCAAAGAACATCCAACAAGAGGCCCATGGGCCACATCGCTCACCTGAACAACAGTTTCTTGTAACATTCTATTTCGTAGCATATGCTATTTCTAACTTTGAACCCCCCTTCTGGGGCCCCAGTATTGGTCCGAGGTTTATGGTTGACTTTAACAATTTAGAATTTACACTATTTGAGGATCCTTGCATAGTAATCTCACAAACTGTAACATAATAGTTCTCGAGAAAAACTTTTTGAAAACATTTCCCATATATATTTCTATGTTAAACTTTGAACCCCTCTTGTGGCCCCAGTATTAGTCCAGTGGTCACAGCTTTATTAATTTAGCATCTACATTATTCAAGGATGCTTGCATAGTAATCTCACAAGTTGAAGCATTGTAGTTCTCTGGAAAAAGATTTTTAAACATTTTCCCTCTATATTTCTATGTTGAACTTTGAACCCCTCTTGGGGCCCCAGTATTAGATTGAGGGTCACAGCTTCTACACTATTTAAGGATGCTTACGTAGTAATCTGACAAATTGAAGCATTGTAGTTCTCTTGAAAAAGGTTTTTAAACATTTTCCACATATACTTCTACATTAAATTTTGAACCCATCTTGGGTCCCCAGTATTAGTTCAGGGGTCACTAATTTAAAACTATCGAATCTACATTATTTAAGGTTGCATGCATAGTAATTTCACAACTTGTAGCATTGTAGTTCTCAAGAAGAAGATTTTTTAACATGTTACCTATATATTTCTATATTAAACTTTGACCCCTCTTGGGGCCCCAGTATTAGTCCGGGGGTCACGATTTTACCAATTAAGAATCTACATAAGCCAGGGATGCATGTATAGGAATTCCACAAACTGTAACATTGTAGTTCTCAAGAAGAACATTTTAAAAATTTTCTATATATTTTTTAAAATGTTAAATTTTGAACCCCTCTTGGTGCCCCAGTATTAGTCCGGGAGTCACGATTTTTACAAATTAGAATCTACATTATTTAAGGATGTATGCATAGTAATATTCCAAACTGTTGCATTATAGGTCTTGAGAAGAAGATTTTTAAACATTTTCCTATATACGTTAAAATTTGAACCCCGCCCAGGGCCCCACTTTTTGTCCGGGGCTCACAATTTTTACAATTTAGAATCTTCATTATATATACAAGCTTTTTTGTAAATATTGGCATTTCTGGTGCAATGGTTCTTGAAAAGAAGATTTTTATACATTTTTCCTATGTATTTCTATGTTAAACTTTGAACCCCGCCTGGGGCCCCAGTTTTGGTCCGAGGGTCACGATTTTTACAATTTAGAATCTTCCCTATACATATCAACGGCCGGAACGGCCACAAAGGCGTCGAGCTGACATTTTCTTTAATATAGATATCATTAATTTAATTTTCTGTACCAATAGTCGTATATCAAATATTATCATGGTTTGTGTAACTAAATTCGCACATATGCAACTACATGTATATTTTTATTTGCAATTTTAACATACCAAGTGATTGTATACTCAGTATATTTCCTTATAAAATACGTAGTGATGCATTTGTAATACAATGAATCGTAACTCATCATGGTTACAAAAATCGAAGAAATTTCAAAGTTTAAAAATAAATTAACTTCTTTCTGTTTCTGCTTTAAGCAGTCTTTGAACAAATTTCACGGGTTCATCATTAGTATACGAGTGTAACACATTAACAGTGTTTCCCTAATAATAATAAAACATACTTTTATTTATTTCAATTTCCGTGTGAAACAAGATTACCTATGGTAGTGTTGTTTACAAATAAATCTACACCACGTGCGTAGATCTGCCGTATCTTAGACTGGATAGCCTGCCCTTGATCCTAAACGCCTCCGCTAGGAAATTCAAGGACAGGTAAACAGTGGGAAAACTCACTGCAGCTTCGCGCACAGCAAATGCGCACACTTAAAATAAATCGGAAAGAAGATTGAGGCGGATCAAGGAAAGAAGGTTTAAGAAGAACTAAACATGAATTTGACAATAAATATCAAATTAACAAGAACAAATTAATTGACACCGTTGACAATACATTGTTTATGTGGGTATTGTAAATATTAATTTACATCGGAAATGTATAACGTTAAATATTTACATTGTTGAGTAAGTTATAATTGGCACTAGACTACTCGTAGCATTCCAATCCATGCCCATTATAACTTGATTTATGGGGCTGCTGAGGATGGTAACGATCTGATTTAGCTCCGTTTTCTCGTAAAGGTCCGATAACATATAAATTGAATGCACACAGGCTACACACAATTAGCACATGGTCTGTACATATTATCTTATGTGTTTATAAAATATAGAGTTATTAACTTAGAGAGTGGGATCGTGTCAGTGTAGAAATTGTTTTTTTTTTGTAAAGCTAAGGACTTTCCATAACCAGTAGGAAAAATAAATATACAGTTGCCTGGCTTCCAGAGATTTTTTCAGGCTAACACTTTGTAGCGGTTTTACTTAATCGAAAGATGTTTCTCTTTCTTTGTTTATAACTATTAAAGTCGTTTTACTTTTAAAATAAATCTATTGACTCTCCGAAAGATTTTTTCGGCATTCCATCGCAAGCGTGTGAAGATAACTTGTGGGCCTAAAAATTAATTTTTTCTCGTCACTGCTATTTCCTATAAGCTGGCGAACCAGTCTATGCCGTATTTATAATGCTAAACCAATATACAACAAAATCACAAGATACATTTATCGCTTACATTCATTTTGGAGACCGTGCCCGACAACAAATAAATTTACATATTAATTTTTATTTTTATCGGGCACGGTCTCCAAATAAACTATAAGCGATAAAATAAAATAATGTTTAGTGAATTTTTACACCTTATCGTCTTCATCCGTCATTTCTTGATTAAACAAACTTATATACTTATGCCATGAGTTGTTAATATTTAGGGAGACACAGTTGGGTTTTTTGGTGCACAATTTAGTTGAATAAATGGAACAAAAATCTTGTAAATCTTGTAAACATGTTTCTATGTATATTTCTATGCTAAACTTTGAACCCCGCCCAGGGCCCCAGTTTTGGTCCGAGGGTCACGATTTTTACAATTTAGAATCTTCACTATATACACTAGCTTTAGTGTAAATATTGGCATTTCTGGTGAAGTGGTTCTTGAGAAGAAGATTTTTAAAGACACACACCCTATACTCACTGTTTCGCAATTATCTCCCTTTTAAAAAGGGCTGTGTCCTTTATTTTAACAATTTATAATCCCCTTTCCATTAGGATGCTTTGTACCAAATTTGGTTAAAATTGGCTCAGTGGTTCTTGAGAAGAAGTTGAAAATGTGAAAAGTTTACAGACGGACGGACGGACAGACAGACAGACGGACGGACGGACGACGGACAACGGGTGATCAGAAAAGCTCACTTGAACCTTCGGTTCAGGTGAGCTAAAAACTCTTCATACCAATTTGTATGTCGCCGCCATACTCGATCAAGAAGAACACTTGTGGCACCAATGTTTCCCTGCGTTCTTTGTTCTGCTATAATGTTTTCTTTATCAATATCGCTTAAGACTTTCCTGCTATTAAGTTCTGGAAGAACGTCCGTTGGGTTAAGTCGTCCAATGAACTTAAGGTTGTGTTCCATCAATAGTTTCCGAAATTTGACGAATACATCTCTTGGCACTTCATCGCCTTTCAGAGCGCCCACAAGGTAGTGATACTCTGAAATCAACATTGGTTCAGAAGCCATGAGTTTTGTTATTGATTTTATCATCTGCTTGACTCTAAATTTTTTCAATCATACTACTAAATCTTTTAAGGAAGCTGAATGGTTCACAAAGAACTTTTCTATCAGATCTGCCTCAAATTTTTAAATTATCATTTACAGTAAAGAAAATTCCTTATAGTTGATCTTTTGTTTAAAATTTTAAAATTTCCTATATTTTTTTTAATTTAAAGCCCTTCGTCTAAAGGTGTTTAATATAGTACAATAGCCTTAAAATGGTCGCTACAATCCAGCCCTCTTTAATTCTCAAACACCAACCATTATTCTCCAAAGCATCCACAAACATTTGCCATTTTTTAGGATGTACACTGACTTCTAAATGAGTAAGCAAGCATTCCATAGAGGCGATGTCCCCTTGATTTCTGCTGGTTTGGCGTACCTCTTGTCGGCCTTCTGTTGGAAGAAAAAAGTACCAAGTGCAACAATACACAACATATATTGATGAAGTGGGTCGCCACTTGCAATTCAGACTACCTCTTTTTGAAAAATAAGCTGGTTTTTTTTCATGAAAACTTTACACTACTGAACAAATTTTATGCTTGTATATAAGGAAGTTTCTATTATAAATATGTAGAAACCATTACCGGTATATTTTGATAGAAAACAGAGTTTGTTAGAAATTTACAATCTCGAATGGAATTGGTCTTAAATTGCAGGCGGTAGAGTGTGAAAGTGTTATAAAACTTTACTCAGATGAAAATTCAAGTAAAATAATTAATCATAGGAATATTTAAGCTTATATATGTTTTAATTAAAAAAAACTTGTTTACAATAACCATAAACTGCACATACGATCATCAATAGCATCCTTTAAGTGAAAGAGTAGCTCTATTCCCCGGACACAGCGAACGATCAGAGGCCTATACAGAGCAACTAGTGTCGGGACATCATGGGTGCCTAGTGTACACCTTATACTGGTCATTCCAGAAAGGGAGCTGACTGGGCCGTTAGGAAACATCTCCAAAATGTCTTCTATATGGTGGCCCAAAAAAGCTGTATTCAGATAATTGATTTAAGTTAAAACTTAAAAAGTAAATGTCATCGAGGTTATCGAAATTCACTATATTTTGGATGTTAACTACCAAAGAATAAGAAGTTTTTTTTTAATTACAAGAGGCAGATATGTGTACTTTTAAATTTTATTTTATTTACATTCTCTTAAGATAATACCATTGACTTCAAACCACTTATTAAGTTTTCCAGTTTTGGAATGCGCCTCTGTACTCCGAAAGAGGTATACCCTTCTGACACTGAAAACCCGCTAAACCTAGTGCATGTGGAATGGAAGTGACAGTGTCAAGTTAACAATTTGTTCATTTTAGGAAATAGAAAAAGTCCCATCATTATTTTTTGATGAATATGAAGAATAATCAAATCATTGTAGTTCATTTTCAAGCACGTACACATGTAGTTATGTGTGTACTTTGCAGTGCGCACATGAGCATTATTATGTAAAAGTTTAATACTTCTCATTTCTGACTTTGGTTTTCTGATCATGCAATAATTTTTTGTACATCGGATAATATTTTATGCATATTTTGTAACACATTCTGTCTTTTTGTTAGAAATCTGAGCAAATACACTATTACAATTAAAGAAAATTCCGTACAAAACCTTAATTGTTGCTTTCCAGCTTTTGGAAATTGTAGGTTGTTTCCTCTGTTAAGTGAGCCGGAAGGAAGTTTCCCCCTTGTAATAATTTAATGCAGACCAATTTTTCACATTTTTCATAAACTGTATTTTATTTTCTGTTGAAATTTGGAATCACTGCTTTCGATTTTGTTCACCATTAAATATATGGAAGGTCTACCTCGCAGAAACCTTCCTGGCACCTAAGTATTCTTTTTTTTAATCTTAAAAACGCTACCCGATTAAATGTTTATTAGTTTTGCAATCTGATTTACAGTTATTATTCCATATCTGTCAATGATAATTTTTGCTGCTGCGATTGATTTTTCATTGAAAAGTGATTTAGGTCTTTCAGATTGTTTGATGATTTTAAGTGAGTCTCTAATATGTTTTAACCAACGGTAAACGGTTTTAATGAATACAAGATAGTTTAAATAAAACGACAGAAGTTCTTTTAAATTTTTTCCCAGTTATATGCATTTGACAACGATATTAAGTATACGACCTGATGTTCACAATTACTTTTCGGGGCTTTCGTTCAGTCTTCATGTTCTCAGTGTCCTAAGGGTGGGTCCGAAAAAAGTGGTTTCTTTGGATATCGCTATGTTAAAATTTTGTTATTTCGTGTCAATTCAATAGTATGGATGACAATTAACATTTTGACAAATGACCAGTTCAATCAGGCGTGAAATTATAACGGAGTACGTGTAGTGTCACTATTTAATGAATAGCCTTCGTATAAAAATAATTGTTTACATTGTACTTGTAATTTTTGTTGCAACAATCTTACAAATATGAAGATGTATACTTGGGACAGTAACTTTTTTAAGCCTAAAGGCATGGGACACATTTTTTTCAATGCGAAAGTCATTGGACATGTCAACTATTTTAATGAATATTATATTTTGTACCGGTCTCATCATTGTGATAAATTTTGCCTGACCCCGCCGTCACCAAATTTTCAAATCACTCAGCTCAGTCCTCAACTCAAATCCTTATATGAAAAGTGCATACATTTGAGGTCAAAACTTAGACTTGAGGCTAAGTATTGACTTGCTGAAAGTTGGTGACGGTGGGGCCTTGTCCCTTAATTTTCATTTTGGAGTCAAAACCCTAATCTGAGACTCCTCTGACTGTTATCTCCACTCTTATTATTTGATGTTTGCAGACATCAATTCATTGGAGGGGGGGGGGGGGGGTGCAAGAGTCGGAGGAATTAACTTTACCCTGGGACCAGAAAAATTGCAAATGTTTGGTAAAAAGAGACCTGCAGGTCTTTCATGGTCAATCTTTTAAACTATCCAGTTTTATTTATAATGCACACAACATGCATTCAATTTATTGCTACAAAGATTCAATACACAGGATCATCAAGTAGATTTCCTAAAAAAGAACACATATTTAATTTGATATGGTAAAGTTTACTTGTAGAATAATTTTCTTGTAGTTTTCAAGATGATATTAAAATGCAAAATTGTTAACGGACGATGTATAACCAACAGCAACAGGCCCCTTCACGGTATCTGCGGTACTGCTCTTTTGCAGGGCAAAATGGCATAGTTTGGTGAAATATGACGTAACGTCAATATTGTTTCATTTACGTCATTTAATTATCTACCTACTAAAACTTAGGCAAAGTATATCAATTTGCCCAGCAATAGAGCAGTACCGCTGTTATCATGAAGGGGTCTATACAAGGTTACCTGAGTAACTCAAGTGCCCTCAAAAATATTGTTACTATATGGCCATATTTGTCACCCTCTCCCTAAAATAAAAAGCCTGAACCCCTTTCCCATGGGCAATGAATTTCACAATTCAAAAAAGATATTATGGACATAATTACAATGCATTTAGATTATATCCCACGACTTTGAAAATACAGTAGAACATATCATTAAAAATGTTATACATTTTCACTATGAGGCCATATATTGGCCGTGCCTAAAGGTCTGAACTCCTGACCCAGGTGCCATGGATTTCAAAATTTAGAAGAGAGCTTCATGTACATCATAACCATGCATTTAGTTTATCTTATTCTGCTGTGGGAGAAAAGAAGAAGATTTTCTGAGATTAAATAGATTATCATTATATGACCATACTGGTTGCCCAAGGACCTGAACCCTGACTGACCCAGGGGTAAATAATTTCACAATTTTGGTAGAGGGTTTCAAGAAAATCACAGTCGTGCATTCAGTTTATATCAGACTATTGGGAAGTAGAGAAGCATACATGTATATTTTCTCCAAGATTTTTACTATGTATATGAACATCTTCGGTCCGCCTTTAGCTTAGGACCTGAACTATTGACCCATGGGCAAAGAATTTCACAATTTAGGTAGAGCAAACTTACATTTAGTTTTTCTGAAATATGTGCGGAAATAGAGAAGAAGCTTTCTCAGATTTAATACATTTTCACTATATGTTTAGATTGTATATATATTTCTAATGCTGAACTTAAAACCCCTCCTGGGGCCTTATATTAGTATTGTTCCGGAGGACATGAATTTTTATTCTACACTTTATGCTTGCATGATAATTTCACAAGTTATTGTAGTGTTGTAGTTCTTGAAAACATTTGCCTTAAATATTTGCAAGTTAAACTTTTTTGAACCCCCCTTGGGACCTCTGTATTAGTCTGGGGGTCACGAATTTAACAATTTTCATATCTTTTCTATATGTACATACTTTTTTTGTAAATATTGACATTTCTGGTGCAGTTGTTCTTGAGAAGATTTTTAAAGACACACACTCTAATTTTACTGTTTCGTTTGACCCTTTATTTTAACAAATTATAATCCTTTCCTAATAAGGTAGTCCATATATCTGACATTTTCCTGGCTTTTTTAACGATTTTGATATATACATAGTCCAAAATATCTGACGTTTTCCTGGCTTTTTAAACGATTTAGATATTTTACATATCAAAATCGTTAAAAAAGCCAGAAAAACGTCAAATATTTCGGACTACTAATAAGGATGCTTTGTACTAATTACGTTTGGTTAAATTTGGTCCAATGGTTATTGAGAAGAAGTTGAAAATGTGAAAGACAGACAGACAGGAGAGAGAAACGACGCGTAATCAACTGTGGGTACCCGACGATGACGTGCGGATGGACAACGGACACCGGGTGATTAGAAAAGCTCACTTGTACCTTCGGTTCAGGTGAGCTAATATTAACGTTGAATACCTACTATGGCACAAATTAGACAGAGGGCCATGTCTTGAATAGTTTTTAATCTACACTTCATGTAAGATATATGACAAAGCCTATTATAAATAGCGCAGTAGGGGAGAAATTCCTGTTAATTATTTTTTTAAGGTCTTTGAGTATTATGAGGTGATAATTTCGGTTGGGGCGTAATCAAATCCAATAAAGCCCGAAGGCCTTTATGATAGATTTGATCACGCCCCGACCGAAATTATTACCTCATAATATTCAAAGAATGATTCCTATTACTTAATTTTTAGCCATATTTTAAGGTATCCATTGTACAAATAGGTAAAAATTTGAGTCTGGTGACCCCATATTTTCATGTTACAAAATTAATATATGGGTCATGACAGATTGAAAAATTAGGTCATCTGGGGCAGCAACTCATTTGGGGAGGTAACTCTTGACCAAAACTTATATATATCGAAAATTGCTAATTTTGTGATCCAAGAAGTTTATTTTTTCAAAGTCACATAATTATCATTATACATTCATAAAAATTAATTAAATTCAATAAAAAAATAAGACATTTTAAGGTAAGGTAAGGTAAGTTTGTAAACAATAGTTGTTTAAGAAGCCAAAAAATGTGTACATGGAGTAAAAAATGTGTACCTTACATGCACAATAATTTCTTTTAATTACATGTTTAAGAATTCTTTTACATGAATTTGGTGAAACAATACTATTTAGAAAATAGTAAATAAGCACATATTATCTTATTAATAAAAATATTTAACCTATTAATGGGTGATATGTTATTGTTTTAGCAAGTCATAAAAATAATGCATTTTATTTATACTCAACATGCTCGAGGTCAAATTTTCATTATTATGAATCTATACGGACAAATATGATGCAAATACAGACAAAATGATACATATATAAAACAGAAATTTTCACTAATAGAATTTAACGCAGCTTAATTTCATTAATCTTGCAAACATTCCACCATACATATCAACTTATATTGGAATAAATCATGTTGCAACAAAGAACACATACATACATGTATATATATATATATATACTGGTATATATGTATGATCCATAAATCACTGTATGATTTTACATCTATACAGAAATAAATACACATGTATGATACAGAGAAATATATCAACTAATATATTGGTACAACTGAATATATCATGTAGCAGCAAAAAATTCACACAACTTTGGGATGACATTTTGTAGAACTTTAGACGTTGCAGTTACTCTAGGTTTCCCATCACTGGTTTTCGAAGAAAATACACAGGACAAACCATCTTCTCCATCCCTGTCGTAGATGAGCTTTAGGTGTGAGAGACCAAGACCAGATCCAGCGATTTTCTTCGCTAGGCTTTTCTTCATGACACCTTTAACAATCAACACATGTAGGGATCCAATGTGTTTAGACTTTTCAGCATTGAATATTTCCTGCTGAAAATGGCAGTCACTACTGTACGAGTGCTTCATGAGAGTTGATTTACTAAAGTTTGCCGCAGAGATGATTCTTTCTAACATATTGACGTCATCAACTGCATTATGTGCATTATAGTCTGGTAGACTAAAATGTCGTGCAAGGCACTCCTGCTTGTAACTCGGAAGCTTTGGAACGTTTTTTCTCATGACACTAAGAGAGTCAACAAAAGCAGTTACGGTTTCTCTGAATGTATTCTGTAGGTTACACTTGTTGACAGCACTGCATAAAACACGGAAATCAAAAACCCTTCCATTGTGAGCCACCAGCACCACATTACTGAACTTCTTCAGCCATTCCAGGAAGTTGTCCAAAGCTTCTCTGATGGGGATTGCTGCTACTCTCTGTCCCCTCACGTAAAGTGTTGATCCATCAAAGACAATACCTAAAAAGGATTAGACACAAGTTCTAATTAACTTAGGTGATTTCTCCCAACTACAATCATTTTATAACATATTGCCAATAAAACATGCATGGACAGTCTACTACATAATATTTCATTGTAAAAGTAAACATTTTTGAAAAACTGCCACATCCATTCAAGAAGACATTACCAGTAGCTCTTTCTGCATTGGGATCCAACTGTGTTTTTGGAAGTACATAAGCAGAAAATGTGTCCTTACTTTCAGCATTAAGACAAGCGATCTGCGTGATGTGCGGCATATTGTTCCTTGATACTGTAAAAAGAAATATAAACCACATTCATTCCATTATGAATACATATATTTTACTGATAAATATACATGTATATCTTGTTAACTTTTTATTGGTAGAGATCTTACTCAGTCCTGTTGTATCCAAATCGATAACTACAAAATGAGGTTTAATAATCGACACAGGAGAAAACGAAGGCCTTATGGTCGCATCTGGAACTTTAGTTATGCTCACTTCAGTGCTCAATCCTATCACTGTAATAAATAAATTACCCATTACTAATGATTGTATTTTTCTATTTATCATGTTTATACTCTGTCCCGTGTTTTTGCTTCCATCACTTTTCGCTTGATATTTCGATAATCATAAATACCTTTGTGCTCAAACTACGTTCATCCACTAAATAAATATGAAAAATGTCCAGATTATCTGTTTTGAAACGCCCCTTCTACCGCTTCAGGTTTCAATACACATCCCAAAATAGAAAGTCTACGAGGAGTTTGCATTGCATCAGCCATTAATAAGCCCGGATGGCAATGTTGAAAAATTGCGCGAGGTGTCCCGAGAACTTCCGAATGGAGAAAAGATGTAAACATTTCCCATTATAAATCTCCGTAAGAAATTTGTTTTCGTTCCTGTAAACTTTTATGAGTGAAAAAGGATAATTTGTCAATGAAGATATCTTGGATATTTTACATTTCATTGTTTTCAACCGTACTTCTTTCACAGGTATGTGTATTTTTATTAAAAATCATCAAAAAGTGATGGAAGCAATAACTTGGGACAGACTATAGATGTTTATATGCAAGTACACTATAATGAAAACTTGGTTATAAGAAGGAATACCTGATTGGTATGTTGAGCCCTCAGTGGCCTCTACCTGCTGGCGCCTCAATTTGGCACCATTTGAAGTTATGGATTATATAGTACAAAATCGATACGTAGTGTTATCACAAGCAAGACACTGGAAAATGTAAATATTAAATAAAATCCCCCTTCTTAGCGAGGGTGTGTCTGTTTGAAATTCAGACAATAATGGTTTATCTAATAAAATAATAAAAGCCTTTGCGACCTCAATAGATCTTCTTAAAGATGAACACCGAATGAATCGATCTGACAATATCATATCATATACTAAGTAAATAAATATCTTACCTATAGTAAGTACCTATATGAAAATATTCCAGATTTAGCTTACGGCAATTGTACAAGATTGTTATTTCACTTTCGTTTTATTTTCCACCTATAGCTAAATTTAGAAACAAATCTTTAGTTAAATAAGAGGGGTTTTCCTTCCCTATTTTTGAAAATGTACAGTGACATCATTCTTTTTTTTAAATTCTGTATTTTATAAACAATTGATAAAGGCATAATTATTAATAAAAAGGAAATCTTACATGGTTTTATAAGTGCAACTGAACAATTATAAAAATTAAGGTACATGTAGTACGAAACACCCGTGAAATCAATATTTTGAAATAGGCAAAATAATGGCTAATATTATGTGAAAGTTAATTTAAATCATTTATCTTAAGAAAATAATGTAAACCATACCCATCAATCACTCATAGCATAAAAAAATTGAGGTACAGAGGATTTTAATAATTTCGAAACCTACATTTGAATTGAATACGCGTGATTTTTATGCAATTTAGCCTTCTATCATTGCAAAATGTGTAACTTGTGTTTCTTTCATAGTAATGACCTGAAATTTGGTCACAACAATCCCTAGTGTTTAGACTCTACCCAATGAATTTCAAGGTCATATCAAAAGGTCAAAGGTCAAATATGATGACGTCATCTAGGATATTTATTGATTTTTACCTCCGTCAAATATACTTAAACCTTAATTAATCTATAACCAATGGTCAAATTTTCAATATTTTGATATATTTTAATTACAGGGTCATGGCAATCATACTTTTAAAATTTAATTAAATTTGAATTAATATACAATTTCTTTTTAGAGACTGATAAGTGATGCAAATTATCGTCTTAAAAGAGACTTCACGAGCGCTAGTTTTACAATATATTAAATTAGAAGTTACCTTAAATTGCCAGTAATAATTTATTTCAGTGTCTTTAAGTAACAAAAAGATATCCCGTATAAAAGACAGCACAGACATTTGTAATATCTTGAAAAGTTACTTACTGGCATAGCAAATCATAACGATCACTATTTTATTTTACTCTCTACTCAAAGGAGGTTCAATTGGTAGGTTTGGGGCGATGTAGGCAAAAATTGCTAGGTCGGATTTTTTTCAAATTTGAAATATTTATAGATTTTATTAAAAAGAACAAATTATTAAATTTTCAGAAAAATTGAATGATAGGATAAAATTAGCTTATCTGTTTTGTACTACCTTAATTTATCGCTTGTATGTTTTTGTTTACTTCGGGCACGACATTTCTGGTGTTGATAAAAGGAGTGGAAAACGTAATTATATCAAGCTTACCTCCTGAAAAGGGTTAAATTTTACAAACACGACCTACTTTATATCAATTGGTAATGTAAATATTAATCGTTATCAATCCGAATTGTTTTATCAATATTTTCTGATAAATCGCAGTCAACTTTAACTGCCTAAAAGTCCAGCTCCAGATCTGATTTGTGAATGAATTTATAAAAGCAGGTACTACTTTTGCCTGTACAACAAGATTAAAGCTGTTAATGTGACAGCAAACCGGGTTTTCTTTTTGTGTGAACAGTATCCATTTGTCAACTAAGAATTGATAAACACTAACGTTACCTATCCAGAGAAATGGGGTACTCTTTATACAATATTTTGCCAAAAAATGACTAAGTTCAAAAGCTAGTATTTGTTAAAAAGTTATCAAAAATCAAAATCCAAGTAGTATGCCATATATGTACAATGGATCTGGAAAACAATAACTTCCTATATTTTTCCTATCTTGAAAACTGCAGGAGGAGTTATCCGTACAAAAGGGGTACCATATATATTTATCAATCCGAAACTTCTCGGGCCTTTCCTGCATAGTTCGGAAAAACACCTCGAACGTACATGTATTACATAGGCGTCCATGACAACCCCCCTTTTTTATAAAACTTGATATAAATACAACACATTTTACGATTCGTTGAGATGTAAGCTAGACTTCATTAAAGTCAATGATGTTCCCTAAAATATACCATAGAAACGACATACAAGGCTGTCTAGCAGATACTTATTTTAATAGGAAGCTACTCCATTTTGTAAAAAATTCTAACATCCGGAAATGTAATGTTAATACATTCGAGGTGTTTTCCGAGCTCTGCCGGAAAGGCCCGAGAAGGTGCGATTGATATATTTATTATACTTTCATTCTAAGATACTGAAATCGGATTGGTTTAGACGCAGTCTCGAGAGCTAGCAACTGCGTTAGTCTTTTTTACTGGAATACGCATGCTCGACTTAACGGTAGGGCATTCTGGGAATACTTCTGTAGATAGACTGTACCATGTCAATTTCGTTTTATCAGCTACATATGATCTAAAGTTTTGTGTCTAACCTGTACATAAATGCTAAAATGTAACAGTTGCTTAGGTCTTATATAATGCCAAGTTATTTCTAAAATTATGATAATAGCTACATGTATCTTATCTAAAATACCTTCCTTGATCTTTCCGTTAAGCTCAAATATGTTTTCCGAACTATTGGCTGCTTGCATCAGTTTTTTTGGTTTGCTGTATACAGGGTTATTTTTGCCTTGTGTAATTTTAGCCCTTCTCCACTTGCAAACAGTTTCGCCCCATCTTGAATTCGCCCAGACACAGTTTTGTTTTTATGAGAGATAATCCGAGACATTGGAATTCGCACAGTCTTAAATTCGCCCGCCCGCTCACAACGAGAGCAAATGGGGCGAATATTTCCCAGTATACAGTAATTGACGTTACGTTAAGATTAAGGCCATTAAGGATCCTCGACACCCGGTGACTTCTAATTTTTATGACAATACGCCACAACATGTCGATTTGAACGCATTGTGAAACAGTTTATATCGCCAAAATTTGTTGTCTATCTCTGTGGTGCATTGGGTGTAGCTTCAATCTACCAATCTGCAGGTCCCGAGCTCAAATACCGCAGGGACTTTTATTTTCATGAATAGAAGTACAATTTAAAAATTTGATTTTTCCCCTAAATTTGAATTTTTTTTTCTGTCATTTTCAAGTCGAACACATGTTATACATCCATATCTTTAAAGCTGACATGAATTCATAAAAGCTTTCGGTCGCCATATTAGTTTTAATCATTCCTCAACTGCCACTGGGGTATATATACCGATCGAGAAAGTTACGGTCCGTTGCTTTCCGATCGAGGCATTCAGGTTGCACGGACTTATAAATGCATAATCTACACATTGTAGTAAAATGTTTGTAAAAAAGAATAAAGGAAACTACAATCAATAAAACATAGATATATTTATTCTTTGAAAGAATTTTCAAGGTATCCGTATTATTTTACACAAATAGGGCTGTCTTACTTCGCATGCACATCGAACACGTGTGTCGTTCATACAGAGGGCATAACATCTGCATCTTTTATAAAGACCCCCGCGGCACTACATCCAACACAAATGTCTGTGCTGTCGTATCTCTTTTCTAAATTTTGTTCTTAGGTCAAATCTCAATATGACTTTTATCACTGTCCCAAATAAGAATTTCAGAAAAAAGATTGTCATCCTCCCACCCCCACCAATTCAACTTCCCCGTTTTATGCATACATCATCTATTTTTTAAGACGTATAGAGTGGTTAACACAATCTGTTTCTGGTTAACAAATTAAGTGTATAAAAGGTTTACTACCAATCTGTAGTGGTATAAAATTGTATATATTTATTCTAAAAACGCAAGTATATATCGAATATTTTTGCATATCTTAAACCAAAGTTGTCAGATCCAAGGTAACTGCCTGATAATTAACCCGCCCTACACTTTCGGCCATTACGTTAATTAGTCAAACCGTTTTCCTGGTTATTCTGCTCTGGAAAGTACTTTCCATCAAAACTAAAATCGTGCATTCAAGAAACGAAATGGCTCATTTTATTTATTCAACATTTGTCATAACTTAATATCTATGTATACCCTAAATCAGTTCCTAGTATATATATTCACTCTTTACGTAATCATGCAATATTATTTCATCGCAAGCATATAGTTGTATGGACAATGTAGTAATACATGTAGATATTCTTATGTTTATAATCAAGTCCCTTTTCTAACAGGATGATTTTATATTCATATCACATGTTGAGCATCGCAGTTCTCAACAAGATCCTAGAAAATTGTTTATACATGGGATATAAACCTACATCAAACTCTGAACCCCTTGTGAGGCCCAATAATCGTCCAGGGGCAAAAGTCTTAACAATTTTAAAGAATCACAAATTGGCAAAATGTTTGCATATAAGTAAAACCATATATATTATAACATTTCAGTTTTTGTGAATTAAAAATGTTTTCCTTTGTAAAATTGGATCCCGAATGTGGCCCCACCCTACTCCTCAAGATTCTTATTTTAACGAATTTGAATCTACACTACCCAAGGTTGCTTTTACTAAAGTTACAGATTTTCTAGACAAATGGTTTTGTAGAAGATTTTTCTCCATTTATTCCTATGTCAAAAATTTGTCTCCCTCCCCCCTCCCCATTGTGACCCCATCCTACCCCCGGGGATCATGATTTGAACAAACTTAAATCTACCTAGTCCTTACCTGAGGATACTTCCACATAAGTTTCACCTTTCCTAGCTACTTAGTTTTAGAGATTTTAAAGATTTACTCTATTCCTATGTAAAAATTCGATCCCCATTGTGGCCCCACCCTACCCACAGGGGTCATGATTTTCACATCTTTGAATCTACACTTATTGAGAATGCTTCCACATAAGTTTCAGCTTTCCTGGCTGATTAGTTTCTGAAAAGAAGATTTTTAAAGATTTACACTATAAATTCCTATGTAAAAATTTGACCTCCCCCATTGTGGCCCCACCCTACTCCCGGGGGTCATGATTTGGACAAACTTTGAATCTACACTAGCTGAGGATGCTTCCACTTAAGTTTCACCTTTCCTGGCTGATTAGTTTCTGAGAAGAAGATTTCTTAAGATTTACTCTATATATTCCTATGTAAAAATTCAACCCCCCATTGTGGCACCACCCTACTCCCGGGGTTCATGATTTGAACAAACTTTGATTCTACATGTACACTAGCTGAGGGTGCTTCCACATAAGTTTCAGCTTTCCTGGCTGTTTAGTTTCTGAGAAGAAGATTTTTAAAGATTCACTCTATATATTCCTATGTAAAAATTCAACCCCCCATTGTGGCCCCATCCAACCCCCGGGGGTCATGATTTTCACAACTTTGATTCTACACTAGCTGAGGATGCTTCCACAAAAGTTTCAGCTTTCCTGGCTGATTAATTTCTGAGAAGAAGATTTTAAAAGATTTACTCTATATATTCCTATGCAAAAATTCAACCCCCCCCCCCATTGTGGCCCCATCCTACCCCGGGGGTCATGATTTTCACAACTTTGAATCTACACTAGCTGAGGATGCTTCCACATAAGTTTCAGCTTTCTTGGCTGATTAGTTTTTGAGAAGAAGATTTTTAAAGATTTACTCTACAATTTAAAAATTCAACCCCCCATTGTGGCACCACCCTACTCCCGGGGGTCATGATTTGAACAAACTTTGAATCTACCCTAGCTGAGGATGCTTCCACATAAGTTTCAGCTTTCCTGGCTGATTAGTTTCTTAGAAGAAGATTTTAAAAGATTTACTCTATATATTTCTATGTAAAAATTAAACCCCCCATTGTGGCCCCATCCAACCCCCGGGGGTCATGATTTTCACAACTTTGAATCTACACTAGCAGAAGATGCTTCCACATAAGTTTCAGCTTTCCTTCTTGCTGATTAGTTTCTGAGAAGAAGATTTCTTAAGATTTACTCTATATATTCCTATGTAAAAATTTGACCCCCATTGTGGCACCACACTACTCCCGGGGTCATGATTTGAACAAACTTTGATTCTTCATTAGCTGAGGATGCTTCCACATAAGTTTCACCTTTCCTGGCTCATTAGTTTCTGAGAAGAAGATTTTTAAAGATTTACTCTATATATTCCTATGTAAAAATTCAACCCCCCATTGTGGCCCCATCCTACCCCCGGGGGTCATGATTTTCACAACTTTGATTCTACATTAGCTGAGGATGCTTCCACATAAGTTTCACCTTTCCTGTCTGATTAGTTTTTGAGAAGAAGATTTTTAAAGATTTACTCTATATATTCCTATGTAAAAATTCAACCCCCCATTGTGGCACCACCCTACCCCCGGGTGTCATGATTTTCACAATTTTGAATCTACACTAGCTGAGGATGCTTCCACATAAGTTTCAGCTTTCCTGGTCAAATGGTTCTTGAGAACAAGATTTTTGAAAATTTCTTAAAATTTTCCAATAATTGCCAATTATCTCCCTTTTAAAGAAAGCGTGGTCCTTAATTTTCACAACTTTGAATCCCCTTTGCCTAAGGGTGCTTTGTGCCAAGTTTGGTTGAAATCGGCCCAGTGGTTCTGGAGAAGATGTTGAAAATGTGAAAAGTTTACGGACAGACAGACGGACGGACAGACAGACGGACGACAGACAAAATGTGATCAGAAAAGCTCACTTGAGCTTTCAGCTCAGGTGAGCTAAAAATGAAGAGGCCATTAGTCAAATGTTAATATCATTAACTACTTTTAAACTTTTTTTTACATTAACCTAATTTTTTAAACTTATATTTTATCGTATAGATGTAAAATATATTCCCCATGATAGTCCAAGCCTCCTTTAGCCCCAATAATGACCTGAGGGTCGTAGTTCAAACAATTCAGAATGTGCAAATTATAAGGATGCATTACTATATGATTACAATTTTGAAAAATATCTTTTCCGGTCTATACATTTTTCATCTTCAATTGCACGCATTCTAAGACAAAGGTCATGGTAAAAACAATCTAGAATTTAAACACTATATCAATATGTTTTATCTTTATTCCCAGATTTTAACATAAGTAGTTGCATTGTATTTTTTTTTATTGTTTAATAACATGATCTGTATTTTTTACTCTATTATTACTTTTTGATAATGTGTTAATGCTATTTTTTAAATAAAGAAACATTGACTAGTCTAGTAAAAAGTAGTAGACGACAAAAGTACTTACCGATGACAATGTTTACAACATAGTCTTCAATTCGTATCCAGTCCACATTAAATTGTAACAATTTTCTGAGATTATGTGGATCTGTCTGTCTTAGAATGTTTATAAGTTCTGCCCTCATGGTAATTATGATGATGAAACTTTGATCTGGCTGCAATCTAACAATTTTGATATCATCTAGTGTACAATCCACTATGCTGGCAACTGTTTGTAGAAGGGATTCCATTGTAGTAAAGCGTTCTATGTCGTCGTTTACGTGCAAGGACACCTTAGGTTCGTCTACAAATAAATATGAAAATTAACATTACAGACATGAAGTTGTTTGGATCGTGTACGCATTTTAAAGATATATTAAATATCACATCTCTGTGATTTGTGCCAAAAAGGACTTCATATGATAAGGGCCTAATACGGCCCCCTAAAATGCACATCATCAATTTATTGTACAGATATAGGCTACATGCTAAGTTTTTTCTTGATTTTTATTTTGATCCAAATGCGCACAATTTTGAAATATGATATCATAAAATTAACCTTTTATCGCAATTTTAGCATAAGACGGCTTAATTGTTTTCAAGCAGTTTTCTTTCAAAGCACATTGAGCGATTGCTCAAACAAACAAAATATTTTCATCCAAAATGTATCTATCTAAGACTTATAAGTGACAAAAAAATTGTTCTTGTTGTCGCTATATATTTCTCATTCAAAAAACAAGAGGCCCAGGGGTCACATAGCTGAGCAACAATAGCCTTAGCTGTGATCAAAATCAGCATTACATTATCAACATCAAAATATCTTGACAACTAAGTAGAGTAGATCTTGCTAAAGCAAATTTTAAAAATCTGCCGAAATACCTAGCCCCTTTTGTTGTTTTAGTATTTGTAAGAAGACTTTTCTCAATTCCTATATAACCCCCACCCACTTTGTGGCCCCACTTTTCTCTAGGAAATCATGGTTTGATCAAACTTTAATCTGCCTAACCTCTGCTTTCACACAAGTTACTGCCCTTTTGGACTGAATACTTTTCAAGAAGATTTTTAAAGATTTTTATCTATATCTTCCTATGTTAAAATTTGTCATCCCCCCCCCCCAATGTGGCCCCGTCATACCACATATCATGATTATTGAACAAACTTGAATGTACACTATTTGAGGGTGCTTCCACACAAGTTTAAGTTCTTCTGCCCAAATGATTTTTAGAAGAAGATTTTTTAAAGATAATCTTTATATATTCCCATGTAAAATTCGACCCACCATTGTGGCCCCACCCTACCCCCGGAGACCAGCAGGCTTAGGGCGAATTGCAGAGTAATGCATTACATTACCATTACTTCATGAATTTGGGCATTATATTACCATTACTTTATTTTCTTGAAGTAATGCATTACATTACGATTACATGAGTAAAGTAATCTATTACCATTATCATTACTTTGTGAAAAGTCAATAAATTAAATAAAAAATAAGTAATTTAAAAGATGAATGAAGAGTTTTTGCAAATGTTTCATATATAAAACACGCTTAAACATATTTACAGGTTCATGTTCACTGTCAGTTTCAAATTTAATGATTTATACAAGATTGTTGTTGCACTTTACGATCATCAAAGTTTCAAAGGTTTTTAAAATACATGAATCTTGTATTTTCTATCAGTCCAAACTTTTGTACTTAATATACAACACAGATATTGAGAGAGAGAGAGAGAGAGAGAGAGAGAGAGAGAGAGAGAGCGAGAGAGAGAGAGGGGGTAAAATTATTTTCAAATGGGTTATAATACTGGAAATAATTTTTAAAGCTGCTTGGTCCGATTTTTTTGTTATTACAGAATCAAATAATTTTCCATACAATTATCTTAGAAAGTTGTGGCTTTTCTCCTATTTACACCAGCAGAATCGGCATCCTTTCAAAGTTAGAAATATTCAAAGTAAATAAAATAATTTCTCTTTGGGCAAACGAAAAAACAAAACAAAATGCATCACGGGAATGTTTAGAAAAGGGGACTGTTTGATTTCGTCCCCCGAATGATTGGATTTGTTTAACCCGCATGTTATGCATCGAATCAGATTCGATTGTAAACAAAGCAAACTTCAGACATATTAGCAAACAAATTGTACACAGGTTAATTTTAATTTGCCTGAACATTATGACCTTTATTTATAGCGGTGTCAAAGTCGTAATACAACCATACCGGTCTCGACGATTATCCCGGGGGCATTGTGTAATGTTGACACATTCTTCACAGTAAAGAATTCATTGAATGCACAACTAATTGGAGTAGATTTTTCAAATGATATGACATTTTTTAATAACAACACTCTTAAAATGTTATGAAATTGTGTTGTTATAGCTAGTTATAATGGCAATTAATAATAGATTTTTAATTTTTTTTAATCATACAACTAATATATTTTTATCTCAAGAATTATTTTTCTTCTTTAAAACAATTTTTAAATCAAATACAATTTCAGTCATTAATTCATTACTATTTTATAAATGCATTGCATTACCATTACTTGTAATGCTAACTTTGTGGCATTACACATTACTAGCATTACTTTGAAAACATGTAATGCATGCATTGCAATGCATTACCATTACATTTAGCATTACCCCAAACCTGCCGGGGACAATGATTTAAACAAACTTGAATCTACACTATCTGAGGATGCTACCACAAAGGTTAGAGCTTTCCTGGCCTATTAGTTTTTAAGAAGATTATTAAATATTTTCTCTATATATTCCTATGTAAAAATCCATCCCCCCATTGTGGCCCCACCCTACCCCCGGGGACCATGATTTGAACAAACTTGAATCTACACTACCTGATGATGCTTCCATACAAATTACAGCTTTTCTGGCCATATAGTTTCTGAGAACAATATTTTTTTTAAAAATATCAACATATTTTTAATAATTCTAAATTATCTCTCCTTAAAAAAAGGTGTGACCCTTTATTTGAACAAACTTGAATCCTCTTCACCCAGTAGTGTTTTGTGCTTAGTTTGGTTGAAATCGGCCCAGTGGTTCTGGAGAAGAAGTTAAAAATGTGAAAAGTTTACAACAACGACAACGCCAACGACGACAGACGACGGACAAATTTTGATCAGAAAAACTCACTTGAGCTTTCAGCTCAGGTGAGCTAAAGATAAGAAAAATGTCAATTTTTGACTGATTTCGATTGAATTACAAAAATAGCGTCACTTCGGACGTCATATACTGCAAGTGAGTGCAATTAGTTAATAAATAGTTGAAAAATATATTATATCAACAATTCTAAAAAACAACATAACAATCTAATATACCTGAAACACTTTTAAAAATTGCTAATTATGGGGGTCATATTAGGCTTATATCATATATAGTCCTTTCAAATCTATAAGGTTTTTTTATCGCAAGGCTGACACTTTCTGATCAATTTCTCAAGTAATAATCCTGATTCTAAGGACATACATTGCGAACTTTAAAGCTTTTATTTTTTTTAACAGATTAAATTATACTGATTTAGAAAATCAAATGTATATTAACTTCAATATGATGAAAGTCCATATAATTTCTTCTTTTTCGATCTTTGGAAATATTGTTAATGTAACAAGAAATAAAACTTACAAATAGATGACTTTGGATAATATTCATTTTCCTGTACGTTGAATGCAATGAAAGTTATCATGATACTTGAATATGTTAAAAAGCACATCCATATATATGTATGATGCTTGGATTTTAAAAATATAGTCATTGTTAGATTCTAAAGTTTGATTGTTTTTTCTACGCCAAGTTGTACAATTGCAAGAAAGAAAAACATGATTTTTAAGCGCTAAGCGTACGCAGTACGCAAAGCGCTCATTGGCATTACTTTTTGGGGATGTCACTTTCGAATTAGTGAAAAAATGACAATAACAAACCGTCAACCATCTCAAAAATCCATAAAACGTAATACAAATTCAAAGCAGAGCAACACGGACCTCCAAATAGATAGAGGTAGGATCAGGTGCCTTGGAGGAGTGAGCATCCTCTGCTTACCGGTCACACCCGCCGTGTGCTCTTTTCGTAATTGGGAAAAAAACCCAGAAAAGTCCGTAGACAATTAGGTTATTACTTATGGTCTAACAATTAGTATGAAAAACGTCAGTCAGCATGCAACCAAGTGGAAGATTGTATTTGCTGACAAGGTCGTTGTATCGACCATAGAACTTACGAAAAAATATTTCATACGAGATTGTATATAGTCCTGTTTTATCAACTTGTTTGTAAGTAGCTTGCCTCGCCTTAGAAACTGTTTATACGAAGATCATGCCCTTGCGTATCGAATTAACTGAGAGACAAAAACACCATATGCAGGCGATGAAGGTATATTGCTACATGTACATAAGTAAGGAAAGTTGACTATAGAAAAATTGAAGTCATCGCGTTTATCATAAAGTTTTGTTGGTAACCATCAATGTCCATTTCCAGTAAAATATCCAAATATGAAACAGATGACGCAGACTCTGTGGTATCTTTTATTTCAAGTTCACTCGGATATATCGAGCCGACGTAAATATGGAAATAACAATTGTTAATTGATAATACGTCGTCGATATACCTGAATGTTAAGTTGAAGGCCACAGCGAGTGATTTATTTTTTTCACGTACAAGTTTTTGAATAAATTCTGATTCATAAGAATACAAAAATAGGTCTGCTAACAATGGGCCATGGGAATTCCAACAGACTGTTGAAAGACTTGATTTCCAAAAACTACATAGATGTTGTCTATTGGGAACTCAAGCATCTTTTTAATGTCAACTTCAGAGTACTTGTGTGTGCAATCAGAATGGTTTTTAACAAAATAATTTTTTAATTTTCCAATGACAAGGTAAGCATTTTTACGACCTCCATTTTTATTGAAGAAACAACTGTCGATGATATCAAAAAGTCTAGATTTTAATTTGTCGTGGGGAATGGTTGTATAAAGCGTTGAAAAATCGTACGTTTTGATGCTTTTGATTTTGGTAAGATTTTGTGATCTCAAAGTTTCTAATAATTCTTTAGAGTTTTTTAGTATCCACATCTGATTCACACCATTTCTGGAGTATATTGTTGTACAGTACTCTTGAAGTTTCTCCTTCACTACTGTAAGAATTTTAGTAAGGAGTAAAGAGAGAGGTTTGATAGAACATTTACTGTAAGTGCCACCTATAATCATCTAAAATAATCTGATGACTCGATGTCTAATAATAGAATGCAGAGAAGTACTCGGCTGCGGTATCAGTGTTAAGGTAAAATAATTCTAATTATTTGCTACAGCGCACAAATTATCACAATATTTTTTTCTTAAACATCAAAGATTTAAAATAAAAGAATATTTGTCAGTGCATTGAAAGGTCAAAGAGCATATGTAGTTTTGTAAACAGTATGTTGCAATGGGGTTTCATACATAAGTACACGGGCTGTGATGTCGGTGAAAAGGCAAAATAATTCCTAGTACAGAACTGACAATACAAGATGGATAGCATAGTGTTTTATGTATTTCAAAAGTAGCACAAGTACTAATGGGAAATATGAACAGAATTCCAGACATTCAATTTTTTATAATATAAAGTCGATCAACAGTAAAGCATTTCATAAGGAAATAAACTGAAACTTAGTGTCGGAAGAAAAAAGATTTGTTTCAAGTGTATGGTATAGGCATAAAAAACTTTTCTGTTATTTGTTTACATCGCACATGTGGAAAGACTTTGGTGTTATGATTTAACGCAAATTCTGAAGCTACACCTTGCATATGACAATGACAAATTCTGTTGCATGGAATTTTACAGTAGTCAGACTTTTATTTCATATAAAGTTGGATTGTTTCATCTGTTATTGCACTAGTAGTTAACTGTTTTCAATTAACGCTTTAGTCTAGTGGCTATAAGATTGTGAAACACAGATCCTAGAGTTCAAATCTCGCTTTATTTTGCGTTCTTGATTGTAGTAGCTAGGTAGCAACTAGGTTGTACAGCTATTAGCTAGCTAGCCACTAGATACATGTAGACATACCTAGCCTAAAATTTTATGACTAAGCATCAAATTCAAGATGCTGCCTTAGTTACCAAGTTGCAACAAACACAAAATTTATATTATTTAATGATATTTCGTTCGTTTGAAATTTTATTATGAATTTTAACACATATATTTCTGCATGCACTTACCAAATCATGTCGGTGAATTTATTTATCTGTTGATAATTTAAACTTCAAATCAATGAACAAGAGGCTTGGCTAGCTTATCATTCAATAGACCTAGATATGATCTATAACCTAGCGGCTATGCACGCATCTCGGTTATTGAACGCAGTCCTGGATATTGCATTTTGTTTGTAGTTCAATTTATACCAAAAATGTAAAATCTTGACTATATAGATGATGGATGTAAACTTTTAAATTCATTCATCATGATAAATCTATAATGCAATTAATTTTTTGCTCATGTAGGTACAGCTTAGCGCTTCTCAGTACTTTCAGTACTTTGATTTAATTTCCTTTCATCTTGATTTAATGGACATTTAGTCAAATATAATTTTGATTTTTTAAGTAGTCAAAAACCACACAAGACTCCTATCTTAAATTGTTGAAAACTGAAATCGTCCTACTATTTGAAGTCATTGAGAGGGGTAATTCATTTTAGTTTAAGGTGGATGTGCGGCCATCTTTTGCATTTGAGCATAAGAATGTAAACATTTCTTGAACTGGCTTGTTTCTGCCCGAAACTGACCAAAACTGTTGCCAAAAGATATAAAAGCAATAAATATGAGATTTTACATGTTGTTTTGTATGCAAAGTATGCATACAAGAACAGGACAATGCCTTTTTAATAACTTAAAACAGCTGTCAAACTGCGCAGCTACACACCTATTATGAAGATTTAAAAATCTGAAAAAATATGAAGGGGGTGCATTGATGTTTTCTCTACAACCATTTGTTTGAGAAAAGGGTTGAGTTTTGCACATAAATGTAGAAACTTTTCCTCGAAATAGGGTACCCTATTTTTATCAGTCGGCACGGTATCTATTTTTAGAACAAGAAAATTCTAGGCTATACTTAGACCTCCCGTGTTTATGAAGGCACATTGACGTTATATATTCATCGATAAAAATAAATATCAATTCAAAAACAATCTGGACTGAATGTGACAGACATATCTATACCAGTTCCAATTGTTTTGTTTTAGTTCTATGATTATAAATTAAATTAAATTCTTTTTAGAAGTAGGATAGGGGTCCAAAATATTAATTACCTTAAAGAATAAATATAGTAATACATATATTTTTCAATGAAAATATAATTCTAATGTACCTCCATAGACACAGACAAAAATATCTCGTGCAAATTGATGGTTTTTGAGACTCATTTTAAGAATGGGTTACCCTCTTTTGAGACAAATTTACAACTTTTAAGAAAGCTTTGACCTTTTTCTCAACAAATGGTTGTAGAGTAGACACTAATGACCACCTTTCATATTTTTTCATATTTTTTCATATTTTTAAATCTTGAATTAAAGTCTGTAGCTGTGCAGTTCAAAGTGATTTAAAAATGCATTGTTCTGCCCTTGTATGCGTAATTTGCATACAAAACATCATGTTAAACGTCATATTTATTGCTTTTGTATCTTTTGACAACAGTTTTAGTAAGATTGGGACAGAAACAAGCCAGTTCAAGAAATGTTTACATTTTTCTTCTGAAATGTAAAAGATGGCCGCACATCCCCCTTAAACATTATATCCCTTTTAACAAGAGGGCTATGGGGCCACATCGCTCACCTGAGAAACAATGGCTTTATATGGGTGTTCAAAGGATATTAACTTCCAATTTCCTTTATTTTAGTTCTGCCCCCCCCCCACTTTATAAAGCGATCAAACTATGAGAGCATATAGGTAGATTTTCTTCTTCAACTTCTTACTAGTTATTGTATTTTATTTTTTAAAAATCCTATTATATGTGAAAGAAGAAAATTGTAGCTTAATGCGTCAAATTAAAATACATTCAAAATGTAATTGGTCTTCTGCATTATAAACGATTGTTTACTTGGCGTGAACTCGTAGGGTGTTTTATATAACCTTACTCACTTGATCGATGAATACACTCGAATGAAAAATAGTGTCATGTGATATGTTAAAGAGCTATTATAATCAATGCATATGCATCGGAATGGGGTGGGTGGGGGGTAAGCCCCCCCCCACCCTTTTTTTGGTGCAAAGTTAGACATAGCCATACTCAAAATCTTAAGGTCTAGACTCCCCCCCCCCTATTTTCAATTTGCTTCAGACACCACTGCAATGTATTGAGAGGATTTTACTAAGGCCCACCCATTATTTTCATTTTTATTCAAAAACAACAAATGGCTACAAACCGATATGATTTTCTGCAATATTTTCTTAAGAGTGATAATACATTTATTTCCGTTACAGTAATGTGTCATAACTATGGAAACTGTTTTAAAGCAATCGTTTATACTTGTGTCTGAAAACCATCAAAGTTGGTGTATATTTCATATAATTCATCGTATTAGGAGGGGGCCCAAGAAAGAAGTTGCAGCAAATTTTCTATAATTTTTCTGTACAAGTACTTAACGTTTAGCGAGACATTTCTGGTGATCAATCAAAATTTCAGCTTCAATCGTAAAGTTATTAGCATGATACAGAGCTTGTAATTCTGCTAGGTTTGAGTCAATTTTTTTGTTCACAAGAGTTTATTACATTCAACTTAAGATTTTTAAACTTGGTACTTCATATTCAAGAAATAATAACAAAAGAAGAAGAACAAAAGCATGGCCTCAGCTCTGTGTGTAAACAGAAAATTGTGAGCAAAGCTCTGTATCTTGCTTATAATTCGAAAGTAAGTAAATAAAAAATTGCAAACAATTAACAGAAGAAACGTGCACTACAACAAAGAAAGATCACAATTTATTTTTCATCATATATATACTTATGTATTTCTAGCAGCGAAAACAATCTGAAAATGCTGAGCATCTTAACAAAACACGTTGCATTAATCAACCATTACGTAGAGATCGTACCGAATAACCAATGAAATGTATAGTATTTTATAATATGTTGTAAGTGCATCAGATTTTGCTCATTTTGTGCAGATAAACCATCAGCTGTCTGATTTACCGAAGTCTATATTTGATTTGATACGTAAAAATTCTAAAATACAGGCGATAGTTCTCCTCAAGTAACGAAAATGAAACGAGAATCAAAACAAGCTAATACCAATGTCACAAGTTAAAATATCAACGCATTGAAATATTTAACCTCAATTTACTTCACAAAATCGGCACAAATCAATGTTGCGTGTTTCAAATATTCTCTTCGCACGTAAAGTTTTGCACAACCAGCAAACTCATCTTTGTCAGTTTAACCCCTGTGTCAGGCGTTCATCATGGCTGCTTCGAACAAATTACTTCCGTTTTCGAGGTATGGAATATCGAACTCGAAGTTATAGACTAATTGACAGCTATTATTTCTTTATTTTTAGTTACGTAAATTACTCAAATATGAAACTGAATTAGCCCATAATTTTTGCAATTTATATTTTCCTTTCCATAAGGATTATGTTTGCTAAATTACGTTGAATTTGACTCATTAGTTTTTGAGAAGAAGATTTTTTAAAATGCACCCCCCTTTTTTACAGTTTCGAGGTTTTCTCCGCTTTGAATACAATCTGGTCTTTTATTTTTGCAATTTATATTCACCTTCTTATAACGATGCTTTGCGCCAAATTTGGTTTAGTTTGGTCAAGTGGTTTTAGAGAAGAAGTTCAAAATGTAAAAAGTTTACAGACGGGCAGACAGACAGACGGACGGACGGACAGACGGACGACGGACAACGGGTGATCAGAAAAGCTCACTTGAGCTTTCAGCTCAGGTGAGCTAAAAATGTATTAAAGTTTAAATTAATGCGAAATATCTATTTGATGCAACACATCGAATCTCCGTTATCATAACAATGTAAAGTTATATTTTTGTAAGAATCCCGTTTCCATCAAAAAAATAATAAAAACTACCTTGACAACTTTGATTCTCATGATAACACAAAACTTGTTTGTCCTTTGTCGCATATTCAAAGCACATTTCTTCAAGATCTGGACGGTCTATATCTCTCATCAAATACTGAACTATGATGACGTTGCGCTCTTTCAACACCCCTTCGTCTAGCAGATGACGGAAAAAGTCTTCAATTGAGTTTATATTACGAAATAAACTTCTCTCCGATGTAATCGCTACAATTAAACCAGAGGATACATGTATCTAACAACAACAAATCCAAAATTAAACACTATTACAAGAACGATAATTTTTTGCCCATTTACAACTTGATTGAATGCTTTTAATCGATAAACATACTAGACCTTACTGGATTGTTTTAGTTTTTTAATAGTCAACAATATAAAAATACTTTTACAGGTAAGTTAAATGATCAAATTCGTTGTTTAGGTACATGTATTACATGAGGCATTAACGTACATTTTTGATTTCACAATTTAAGGATCCTCCACACACCCGGGGAAAGTTTTGCATACAAGCCCATTCTTCTAAAATACTTAAAGATGTGGACTTTTAGTATGTGTTCAACTTAAAAATGAACACAAAAACTTTCAATTTTGGGGGAAAATCAACTTTTTAAATTTTACCGCTCTTCACAAAAAATAAAAATCCCTGCAGTATTCGAACTCGGGACCTGCGGGTTTGTAGACCGACGCTACACCCGATACGCCACAGAGATAGTCACCCAGCTTTGGCAATATAAACTGTTTCTGAATGCGTTGAAGTCGCCATTTTGTGACGTACTGTCATAAAAAGTAGAAGTCACGGGGTGTCGAGGATCCTTAACCCACCCCCCCCCCCCACCGAAAAAATAAAATAAAGAGAGCATCTAAGTAGATGGTCTAACAGACTTACTTACAGGACGACAAAATGCGCATGCGTTCATTGGTGTATGAAACAGAGAAATTGAAGTATTTTTCTTGATCAGTTTAATCGTAAAAAGTTAGTAACCATTAGACTTTTTACCTTACATGTACATACCTTCAAGTGAATCTTTAAGTTCCTGCACATCTGTGTTTTTGTCTTTGAGGCTCTTGATGAGGGTTCGTCGGAGATTATTAAACCGTATTGTTAATCCATTTTTATTGAAAATATAGGATGACATATCATCTACAAGTTAAAATTAACAAACAAAGTTTTATATTTGTTTTGAAGATTGAAAAAGTAAAGAATGCCTTATTAAGCCAAAAAAGAATACATTTAAAAAGGATCAATCTAAATGGTAGTGTAGGCAGCTGATTCTGCTGAGGACAAGAGTCAGTTAATTTTAAAGCAAGACTGGATTTTTTGAAATGTAAACATCAGACGTTTGATTTGTTGAACAGACATTGAGTCATAATCTATACGCTAAAGAAGAGGCCCATGGGCCACATCGCTCACCTAAAGAACAATAATTAAAATATAATCAGATTAATGGAGTAACAAAACAAA
Organism: Magallana ariakensis; assembly: GCA_020458035.1. NCBI lineage: Eukaryota > Metazoa > Mollusca > Bivalvia > Ostreida > Ostreidae > Magallana > Magallana ariakensis. The sequence goes on along the minus strand of CM035818.1, from coordinate 46,717,541 downwards.
CTATCTGGACATACCCCCGGGGTACATAATTAGGGTCTTCCATTTCCAACGGAAGACCCTCTTGTTATTCTATTGTTTTTTTTATTATTAGGGTCTTCCGTTTCCAACGGAAGACCCTCTTGTTTTTCTTCGGTTTCTTTTTATTATTATTTTATTTTTTATTTTTTTTTCTGACACATTCTCGGCTTTATATCTCAAAAAGTTTTCTTCCGATTTCAATGAAATTTTCAGGGCTTTTGTAAAGTGACCTTGCCTCAACGATGTAAAAGATTCAGATATAACGTCACTTCCGTTCAAATTTGACGGCCATTTTTTATTAAAAAAAAGTGATTTTGTCCGGAGGAAATCTCAAGAACCGTTAAAGACATTGCTTTGAAATTTTTGCAGATGATAGATGTATCAATAGTATGGTGTACTGGGGGGTTTAAATTTTTATTCATTTATTTTGCTCGAAACCGGAAGTAGTTTCGATTTTTTGAAATTTTCATTTTTTTTCAATCAAAAACGTTTATGCAACACTTTTACAGAGTATGTCATGGTGAGTTCAAATCTGAAATCCGTTTTAAAATCGGACGATGCATTACAAAGATATCGGGGTTTAAACATTGATTTTTCCGGAAATTGTGATTCCGCGTTCTTGGTTTAAAAAATAGCATAAAGTTCAAAGTGAAATTAACTCGTACCAAAAATAATTCGATTTTTGTTAAGTCGTACTTTGACACATTCGGATGTGTTAAGTCGTTCTTGGAATCGTTAAGGTTTTTGTTAATTCGTACTAAAAATCATTCGGATTTTGTTAAGTCGTACCAAGAATTATTCGATTTTTTATCTTTTTGTTTTAGTTACTCTTGTTATTGGTTAAAGAACTTTGTTCCTTACAGGAATATCTAGCTTTACTCTCGACATTAACGGAAGACCCACTCGTTGCTGTGCAACGAGCTTTGCTCTAGTTATTATTCTTTTTCTTTTTCCTTCTGACTCCGTTTTGGCTTAATATCTCAAAAACTACTCAACCGATTTTAATGAAATTTTCAGGGATTATGAGAAATTCTTGTCCCTCAAAACCTTCAAAAGCTGAAAAATGACGGCACTTCCATTTTCTTATTACGTCAATTTTAAATTTGTCCAGTCATTTTCGTTTAAACCGTTATATATAGAGATTTGAAATTTTCAGTGAATGTCTATTTATCGATTTACTTAGGGCATTTTGACAAAAAATCAGAATCTGTCACTTCCGGTCGAAACCGGAAGTGAATCAAAATTTTCGAAAAAATTAATTTTTTGATCAATTCAAAAACGTGTAGGTGTTTTGTAGAGCTTAATTAGCTGAATCTAACACTGAAATCCGTTTTAAAATCGGACTATGCATCGCTGAGATATAAGCGCTTAAAAATTGATTTTTCCGGAAATTTTGATTCCGCGTTCTTGGTTAAGAAAATAGTCTTATGTTTAAATTAACTCGTACCTAAAATAATTCGAAAAATTGCTAAGTCGTACTTGAACACATTCGGATTTTTTTTGTTAAGTCGTTCTTAAAATCGCAAATGTTTTTGTCAATTCGTACTTAAATTATTCGGATTTTATTAAGTCGTACCAAGAATTATTCGATTTTTTTGCCTTTTTTTTAAAGTTACTTATATTTTTGGTTTAAGAACTCTGCTTCTTACAGGAACTTTAAACTCTACTTTCGACATTAACGTAAGACCCACTCGTTGCTTTGCAACGAGCTTTGCTCTAGTTTTCACAACTTTGAATTAACATTACCTGAGGATGCTTCCACATAAGTTTCAGCTGTCCTGGCCAAATGGTTCTTGAGAAGAGGATTTTTGAAAATTTCTCAAAAAATTTCAATAATTCCTAATTATCTTCCCTTGAAAATGGGCGTGTTCTTAATTTTTGAGATCGGTTTCGGCCGATCACTGTTGTGTCCATATGAGGCATCCGGCAAATGCTTCCACGTGCGCACACATTCCGGTTGCATAAGTAGTTCTTATAAAAACTTGAAGTTTGGTTTAGTATTTATATAACATTTTACTCGGTTTTATTTCAATTCATTTACCTTATGAGATGCAAACATACATAAAATACAGTTCGACCTGTTAATTCAAGAATGCACATTTTGTCTCACGCGTAAGAATTTCGATCGGAAGATTCATTCAGTAATGCAGTTGACCTCGATGAACTGACCTCAATCATAAGAAGATGCTCCACGAACTGACCTCGATCTATTGATGTTGCAAAATAGTAGCTTAGTAGTAGGAAGACGGCTTGATTTATAAACAAGGTTACGTTATAATGCGACCTCAGTAGCAAGTTATGATGGCATTCAATGTTTTTCAGTCGCATTAAATTATTTTAATACAACTCTTTCTTTGTATACGTGTTAATGCTCTTTGAAGAGCCCTACTCAGTATAAGATACATTAACCTTTAATAATTACATTAAAAATATAAAATTAGAAAGGAGTTTACGAATGGCTTTTACCCAAATTTATTTCAAAATTAAATTTGTTGACGGTTTATAATAATGAAATTATGGTGTACAGATTCAAAATATTCTATATTTTGTAAAAATACAGTACTTTTTTTTATTATTTTACATCAAACTGATGATGTTGATTGCTTCTAGCTATCAATATATCATTATTGCCGATCATTCCTTTAAAAGGAATACTTGTTACAACTCTGAATCCACTTTGCCAAAGGATGATTTGTGCCAAGTTGGGTTGAAATTGGTCCAGTAGTTCTGGAGAGGATGTTGAAAATGTGAAAAGTTTACGGACAGACAGACGGACACACAGACGGACGGACAGCCGGACGACAGACAAAATGTGAAGAGAAAAGCTCACTTTCAGCCCAGGTGAGCTAAAAGGGTAAAAAAAAAAATGAATGTTGCCAGACATACCGATAGTTGTGTTACAAAAACCAAGAATAAAAGATCATAATGATTGTCAATTTGATGACATTCAATGAGCCTACATAACAATGTCTTCAAGTAGTCCTTTACTCGGCATTAAATGAGCTCAATCATTAAAAGCTTAGCTTTAAATGATAGATATACATTCTAGCAATACATATACAAAAGAAACTAGATGCTGTCATTGGACAGTAATACCCGCACCAAGTGTTTGCCCCTACATAACACTGTTTTGTACCAGTTTTAGTAAAAATGAAGGCCACATGCACATAATACACATGAGCGGCCCTATATGTACAATTTGTGGTTAAACTGTTTGCATGTGAAATTTAAGTTAATCAATAATCTTTTCATTTTATGTCATAGAAAGTATGGTCTATATAACTACATGTATTACAAACAAAATTAAATTATGCCCCCTCCCCTCGGCTGTTGCCGGCTTAATTTAGATTTGCTTCTACATCGTGTGCACGGATTTAGAGAAGGGTTGGGAGTGAGGGGTCCAGACCCCCTCCCCCCTTGAAAACATCATTTATATTAATGCATGTGATAAAACTACCAAAAATACACCTCGGACCCCAATCCCCCCACCCCCTGTAAACACAATTACATGTCTTACTTGCCCCTCCCCCACCACACATACACACTCCTCATGGATAAATAAACATCAGATTATTTTGATAACAACGAAAGCCTGTACATGTAGTTGAGTGCGTTATAATCAAAATTCTTTCGTAGTGACATTTTATAATTTTAAATTTTTACAATACATGAATTTGGCCAAAAAAAAAAAGTTTTTACAATTTTTGGAATCTGAAGTAAAAAATAGAAAAGCCCCAGCAGCATTTGAACTCTCTACAGACACGTAGTTAATCCATTGCACTTCACTGTTAGGTAACATTATTTTGGGGGGAAATATTATATTATATTTATACTTAATTGTTTATTTCTGCAATAGGGAGTACATCACAATATGCAGGTGTCCTGTACCACCTTAAAGCTGAAATGTGTGCTTTACATAGTTATTTACCTAATAAAATAGTGCAAGGGGTTTTAAAGAAAAAAGTCATGGAACTACATGCATCTTACAAGTAAATGATCTTTGTTCGAAGTTATGTACACAAAACAGGTCTGCAGGTCGCATTTCCAGGTACTAGTTTTACCCAGCTCTTCGGTTAGATGGGTTTCACGTGGTGTACATTATTACTGGTATGTGTTTTCCATATGCACAATAGGATTAATTAAACGTTTCTTTTGTGATGATAAGCTAAAGAGATTTATATTGTGCTCTAATTGGATTATCATTATGATGTTGACCAATATAGGTAAGCATAATACATGTACATGTAGTAGCACAATATTATTGGACATCTATAGGACAGCCCCAATCATATCCCAAGAGATGACATAGCTACTCCAAAAGTTGTAAGAGGAGTTATGGGAATCATACTTTTTTTTTGCAAAAAAAAAGGTCATTTTTTGTAGCCCACCGATCCCTGTCTTAAAAAAAAAAATCTGAAACACGATCACACTTTTAAATGACACCCCCAATCATATTCTAGAAGATTATTTGGCTACTGCAAAAAATGTTGACGTTTTTCAAACCAGATTTTTTGTAAAAAAAAAAACCAAAAAACCGTCATTTTTCAGCCAAAAAATGACCCCCAGAACAAAATTGAAATTTCCGAAACCTTATTGCGCATCTATAGGATACCCTAAAACGTATTCCAAAAGATGATTAGTCTATTGTTGAAAATGTAGGAGGAGTGCGAGGAAGAAGGTTTTTTGTGAAAAAACGTAATTTTTTTACCAATTATTTGACCCCCAGGACTACCAGAGAATTTTTGAAACATTTTTACAAAACAATTTGATACCCCAAATCAAACTCCAGAAGTTCAGTTTGCTGGTTTATAAGATGTAAGAGCAGTTTGAGAAAGTAAAACATGACAGACGGACGGACGGACGGACAGACGGAACAATATACAACAATATACCCGAACTTTCTTTAGAAAGTGCGGGTATAATTATGTATGTTTACATGCTAGTTTATTTGTTATCAGCTCTCATACGGGTATACCCCCTTGCGAAAATTATTGAAAATGATGAAATTTGCCAGACGTTCGTTTTTCCTAAAAATAATTACCAAGTTAGGGGAAATTAGAACTGGACATACAGAATAGAGTATAAACATTTATTTAAGCCATATCTCATCAATAATTTTGCGCAAATTGTTGTAAGTAAGTACGCTTTATGGACCTAAGGTATCAAAATAGAATACAAAAAATGCGATGCATGTATCGTGTTTGGTAATTTTTCACTATTTTAAGGACTTAAACTTTAATTCATGGTGTTTATTCTATAGAGTGACATCTTTAAAAAAAGATTTGGTAAAAATAAATCATATGTTGACGGATTACTTTCCACGCTATAAGCTCTAAACCAAATAGACCCTGATGAAAAAATCCGTAAAAATCACATTTTGCTACAATATTCGATATCATTTAAACATTAATTAATTGACGATTAATTAAATTCGAAATAACTTCTGTCCCTAAATTTAAACCGGTTTTAGTCAAAGAAAAAATCGGGGGGGGGGGGGGCAAAAAGAAGATATAAGCATACCTGAGACCCTGGTTAATCAGAAAATTCGATTTTCATTTCACTTGAACAGAATCGAGTTTCTCAACATTAATCATTTCTATCTCTCATAAAATACATACATTACCGTTCTAATTGCTTATAATTACCATTGTTTACATTGGCGATGTAGATAGAGCAAAATCAATACCTGGTATATAAAACGCTATGTAAAAGTCGAACCAATATTGTAAAATCCGCATTATGACGTAGTACGATACTTGGACTACTTTAAGTTCAATATTTATTTAAGGTTTTTTTTGCTTGACTTTATGTTTATGTATCAATAAAAATGTGTTTATTTATATTTATTTTCTAATATAAAAAATATGCTTAAGTTTCTCTATTGTTACGGCCTCCAATATTTCACAAGGTTGTATGATAATAACGATTTAAAGAAACCACTCTTCCTTTTTGCCATTTTTATGAGTCTAACTGTATATTTAATAGATGGATATACTTTTAAAGCAGTATAATTCTGCTCATGAAATTTCAAATTTTTTGCATAAACAATGCTGTAAGGACACTTGCAATGCATGAAATTTGTATGAAGGTAGAAGTAGAATGCCCCCAAAAAATTTTGATTTAAAGCTAGAATTAGGACTAGATCGAAAAAGATCGAAAAATACATTTGGTCTAAAACTTTTAAATTGTTGAATGAAGATGTGATCTCAAATAACCTGTATTGTTAGCTTTTTAGTGAGTATGACACGTAGTACATGTACTTAACTGCAGTTTTAAAATTCATCTCAAATTAAATATTTATACCATGAAAAAATGACAATAACAAACCGTCAACCATCTCAAAAATCCATAAAACGAAATACAAATTCAAAGCAGAGCAACACGGACCTCCAAGATAGAGGTAGGATCAAGTGCCATGGAGGAGTTAGATATATATATAAATATATATATATATATATATATATATATATATATATATATATATATATATATATATATATATATATATATATACACACCATGTTATATTGTTGAAAATAACCACAAAACAAATTCAATCCAATATATAATAGATTTGTTTTAATTAAGTTTTTAACAAGAATTTGGGATAAAACTTAATTTGTTGCTTTATCATATATTTCTTACAAGTAGAAGATGCACTAGGCTTACCTTTTTGCATTATTTTCATTATTAGTAAACACTAACTCCAATCTAGCTGCAAGTTTTAATTTATCAAATTTTCAAAGAGCATAATTGGAACCTGCCGCGTAGCCCCTCTCTCAAGAGTGTCGTGTTAGTTTGTTGTGAGTATAGAACATGTATATTGTGTGTAAGAATGTTGTTTGAATGATCAAATGTAAGTTTGATGATTAGATATCTTTTGTAAAGTGAAATTATCTTCTAAGTATAGTTTTCTATTCTGTGTTGTAAATAATGTACACCAAGTGTAATTCAACAACTACAGTCACAGGGGGAAAACTTGAAAATCTCACCTTTTGTTCTGCATGATGTATCTGGGATTTCAACATGTTCCTCAGCTAAAAATTAAAAAGATTGATGAATTCATTGCTTTGCTTAAAAAAATTGCGATGTAATTATCTATCTCATTTTATATCAAAATGAATAGAAACTGGAACCTTAACTTAAACCAATTTAAAATTAACTAGACTTTAACATGTCGATAACTGATCGAGTACTTAAACCGAGTTATAAAAAATGAAATGTGGTGATAACGAACAGTGTTCAAAATCAAAAGTCCAAACGAAAAAATACAAAACAGGAGCAGAGCAAACACGGACCTCTACAAAAATTAGATGTAGGATAAGGTGCTATGGAGGAGTGAGCATACGCTGCTGACCGGTCACACCCGCCGTGTGCTCTTTGTCGTAATCGGGAAGACGGAAAAATCCGTAGGCAATGCGGTGATTATAATGGCCTAACAAGGTCTTAAAAACGTCAGTCAGCATTTGACCTAGCGGAAGATTGCCGAAACCATGCCCTTTCTACCACCCTTTCTCTCTATTTTTCTAAACATTAGACTTTATAGGCGTAGATCATGAAAGAGAGTGTCCCCTTCTTAAGGTTGGATGGTCTTCATAACTCCTTGATATTTTTTCATATGGTATAAAATTTGTTCGGATACTTTTTTTTTCGATCGCTTTCAATTTTAAATTCAAAACATATTTTTCAAAATGTGATTTTTCATTACAATTTTCAATCGTCGTTTAAAAGTAATACATTTTAGGTGTGCCCACCCCTAAAAACGTCATCCATACACTAAGCCACTGCAAATAGTAATTTTGATAAAGAAGAAGGCTGTGTGTTGTGTTTTGAATGTATATGATTGTTTGTTTTAAATGAAAATAAAGATTTGTTCCATTTATTGAATCTAAACCTCTTCCCCAAGAATATAAAGCTTCTGTATTCATTTTTAAAAAAACGTCGCCTGTGCACTGTCTAAGCATATTCATTGTCCTCATGCGTTTTATAAAATTCGCTTTATTCTTCAGTTATACACTGATGGACAGCAAATTCCTTTGTAAAACTTGAAAACTCTCTTTAAAACCGTAAAATGTGGATCCACTACCTTTACAGTTACTAAAATATGTATTAGCGGAAGCTCAGCTCATGCTTTCCGGATTTTTAGGATAAAATTTGATTGATAAACTAGAGCCGAGCTCGTTGCAAGCAACGAGGAGGTCTTCCGTTACAACTTCAAGTCTAGATAGGATTGTCAATCAGTCTTAATAAAACCACCCCTCTTTTCCTTACACTTGTCAGGATTAGGGGGATGGTTTTGGATTGTTAATATGATAATAGTAAGCTCAGAAAATCGAAAACAAAGCTCACTTTCATAGGATTAGTTTCATACGAGGCGAATTATCCGTTTAACTTGGTTCACGGTCATATCAATTTATGATAACTTAAAAACACACATCATATATGTACATATATTTAATTACTCCGACAAGAAAATCAAAACGATAAATACGTTTATGTACTTTTGATGACAGCATACAAACTGAGCCTATATCATAGTGTAATCAACACAAAATTCACTGCGCTGATGCATGGAAAACAGTGTTTTTATGTTTCATAAACATTTCCGTTCCCTGTACTCATACTAACACCTCTACCGCTAACACATGGAATATTTCATGTGAAGTGCATTGTTAAAATTAAAAGATTAAAACGAACACAAACTGTAAATAAATGGACGCCTTCTCCCACCTGAGGGCGCGCTATACGAGAGGTGCTCAGTGGGAGAGATAACTATCCGTTTAATGTTTAGCCATGCAGGCACTCAGCAACATTTTTGAAAGGATAAGCATATTCATCGACAGGCAAATAAAAAGTTTAATTCTCAAATCTACAAAATCGTAATCCGTGGAGGAGGTAGGGGTTGTGAAGCAGCTCTAACTTCTATTTTTTAAGATATGATTTCATTTTAAATATGCTAATGATTTTTTGCTTTCATCTAAAAAGTGTGGTTGGAGTGGGGGTGTGTCAATGACCCAAAATTTAATTTTCTAAATGTAAATTTCAGAAAAATCTTGGTTGCAAGAAAAAGTCGGCGGGGTCGGGATCGGGGCAGAGTTCCCACTTGATTTAACTTCCTTTTCACCACTTTAGTGCGGCACGAAGAAAAACCTATGTTTTACAATTATTTCTACCATATCACATATACATTTACATGTTTTAATTGAAATATTTTGACCTTTAAAAGATTCATGCATTGACTAACTTGTTGTACATGTAAATAAGTATATGCATTCAAAATTAAAAACAATTCTATGTGTTGGCGGCTCAATAAACCCATATGTGTAAAACGCAGATATTGTATAGTAGATACCGCTGATGGCAAGGTATTCCAGCCGCGATCGATATCCTCGGCTGCGGGCGAAAGATATAGGTTACGTAATGGAACACACACGCAGCTCAGATCCCAGATAGATTTCAAATGCATGCAGTCGTATTGCATATATGTTTTTTTGTTTAAATCCGTAATTTGAGTTTTACTTGAAAGAAAAAAGAATGATACATATTCTGTTTTTCGTTTTTAAGGATCATTGTTCACTATAAGAACTTAACAAAAATGACTTATAGTCCTCAGATAAAAGCGTGTATACTTAAAAAAAACTTTTTCTTACGAATTAAGGCATCCCGTATATAAACCGGTATACTTTCTGTGATAACTTTATGTCATTTGTACGCACAAAGACTTTCGTTAATTTTGCCAAATTGCCGCGAGAACTGGTCTAAACGTATTACTTTTTACTCTCATACTATGCAATATCCGAACACAAAAACAGTTTCATGAGATTAATAAGATCAGAAACAACATATTTTGCAGCGACGCTCATATCGAAAAATTTACCGTTTTAGAGTTATAAAACAAAGACTTTTAAAGGATCTAGACCCCTTATTTAAGGGGCTAGCCCCTTTTTTATGGTATCAAATGAAAGCCCTTAATATTTTGCCCAATTTTTGTTCTATATGTTTGTTCTATATGTAATGTTATGGAACAAAGATATAAGCAAAATTTAGCATTTTTGAAACATAAATTTCGATGTGATTTTTTAAATAGTATACGTGGTTAAATTAAACACATAAAACTGGGAGGACAACGTTCAAGATGTCTTCATTAAAGATTTGTAAATTAAAACTTCTTGCTATGGATCAACTCGGAGCCTTTGCAGGTACACGAGACCTACTAAAAAATATTCAAAGGGGAATAACTCAAAACCGGAAGTATTGATTTCATAATGTTTTGTGCTATAGAGAGCTATTGACATTTTCAATAAACCCTGAAAATTTAAATAAAATTTGATGACAAACAAGCGAAATATTAAGGTTTAAAGAAACGTCTAGAAGAAAAAGAAGCAGAAAAATAATAATGAAGAATTTCCAACAGAATCAGTACATGGTCTTCCGTTGGAAACGGAAGACCTTAATGATTAAATAACGCTGATAGAAAAAATGAGTACTTATATAAAACATACAGTTGCATTGTTTATAATATCTAAAACACAAGACAGTTTTTCCCAATTTATTGGTTTTAAAGCACAAATAATCGAGTCCCTTAATTTTATTTAGTACTATAGATTATTGTCAAGCACACTCGAAAAAAAATTTAAACTTACCGGAAATTTCTTTACTATTGCTCCCAACAAAATTATGTACTTCAATAAAGAACCGTTGACTTTCTAGTAGTTCTTTCTTTTTGACAACTAATACAGGACTAGGAAGAGAGTTGGACGTTCCTTTGTATTCCTTAGCATTGACATCAATTGTAAACGAATCGTCATCATTGCGCTTTACCTTCCAACAGGCATCATAAGCTGCTGGGATTGACTCGATTATCGCTGTGAAACACAGGTCGTCATGCTGATTTTTACTTCTTTCAATGCAAATTTGGGGCACACCTGTTCAATTACACAGTATACAATTATACCGCCATGATCAAGGTAATGTTTTATAGCTCAAAGTGAAATATATACATGTAGTAAGAACGTTGTAGAAGAAGAATGTATATTCTTAGAATAGAAATTGTCAGTAATATCATGTCGTTAGGTTTTAAGATGCATTAATTGATCTGGTATGATTTTATTTTATTTTCTTAGCTATATACTTTTCGTGATGGACACGTCCTCAATTCAGTACGAAAGCCCTTGGAATACAAATGTCAATACAAATCATAAATTGGCAAAGGGGTTGTTGAGATTTGGACATCAATCCAAAATGTTGGCGCACAACGCACACCATACAGAAGAGGCAAAACCATTAGCTCTTTGTGCTTTAGGCTCTGGAGCGCTCATAACAAACCATGAAACAACTGATGCGCGTTAATTTACCTAAAACAATGTTGCTCTTATTTGATCCCACGGCGTTCATGGCAATAAGTTGGTAAGACCCAACATCGTGATGATTGACATTTTGGATGATGAGTGAAGGATCTTCAATGCTTCCTCCGGAATATTTATCCTCTCCTTCTATTTTCTTTTCATCTTTAGTCCAATAAATATTGTGTATTGCAGGAGATTGTTCATTTACAAACACTTTACCAATTAATCTTAACGACCGAGTTTTTACATCGATTTCGTGACTTGTCCAAACATGTGGAGTTCCTAAAACATAACATGATTAGTTTTATGCAAATACATGTAGATGAAAGACGTACAAAAGTTCTCTAAATATTTATTTTACTTGTAAACAGTAATCATTGACACTGCAAAGGTCATACTTCCTGTGACGTTTAAAGGTGTAATGTTACTAAAACCCTCTCCAATTGTATTCCAAATAAAGAGACGATAACGAAGCATATCTTCAAATGTTGTTTTCGTTATAACAAGTTTGGGAGACTCGGGATCGAGGCTGCTTCCATAATACTTTGGGTCGTCGAGGTCGATGCATTCAAAATTATCGTTATCTGATTCAGTGCTTTTTTGCCATTTCACTCCATCAGGCGGTGGACATGAAAATACTTCAGGGTCAAATGTTGTTTTGGATCCAAAACAAACTGTTGAGATTGTCGGAATGGTTGCTTTTGGGACGTCTGCAAAATTATTCAGTATAACAATAACTATCCTCTCTAGTGAATGAAGACTTAAAGATAAACTATTTATACTATTCATTTCTTTCTATTGTTTAGGGGAGGGGGATAAGGGATGGTTCATTGTGTTTATTACAAAATTTATGTTAATCAAAGGATTAAAGTCATTTAATGCTTATCTTTTACAATTTTATTCTAAGTATGCAATTTTAATGATACTTAAGTATGATATGTCGATGCAATGCAATAAGATATGTATGATATGCTGAGAGAAATAGAAAGAAAAGACTTAATGGTAGGTAAGCTTTGATATGGTATGAGATATTAATAAACCGCCTCCGTATACACAAGAGTTCCAAACTTTTCGATGTAAAACATTAAAATACACAAAGTTTACCACTAAATTGCAATTCAAAACATTCTTCTTCGAAAAAAATGTACAAACATTAAACAGATAGTTTAAAATAACTTAATAATGCGGAACGGTTGCTTTCATGCAAAATTTTTCTCTCAAGTTTCTTATGAATCTTTCTTTGAATGAAATATTATTTTATTAAATGAAAATGTTGAAACTGTTAGAAGTTATTTGTATCCTAATCAATTAACTCTCATAAAAGGAAAATATCACATTAAAAACTGAGTTTAAATACTGGTATGGGGTTATACTATGTTACAGTGTATAATTTGACAAATGAAATCAAATCATATGCTCTGAGATTTGTATGCTATAGTGCAATATTCCATTGATATAGTATGAGATTTAAATGCTATGGTTTATGTTGTAAAATGTACACTCGAATTGACTGTAGGAATTGTTTAAGATTAGAATTAAAATGTTCATGATATAATAAAACTGCAGATTTCGTATTTATTACCAAATGTAACATCATTTGTCTCCGATTCCACTGCATTTGTCACTGTACATGAGTAGGTACCGCTATCGTCTTTAGTTGGTGAAGTAATTGTGAAACTCTTGTCATTTAAACCTCCACCTTTATATTTATCCCCTCCGCAATCCAGTTGAGCTCCATTTTTAGTCCACTTTATCTCATGCACTTTTGGTAACTTCTCTGGGTCTCCATAACTATAATGAATAGTAATTCCTTTGCTTCCTGTTGTTACCTTCCATTCTTCAAAATGTGGCTTTTCTGAATTTAGATATGGAAGTCGTCATATTTCTTTCATCTTTCTATTTATACATATTTATTTTATTTGATAATGTGAGGCCTATAGACCACATTTCTTTTTTAAGTAACAGATCCTAATATTTTGTAAATTTTAATTCCCATTGTAGCCATACTCATCATTAGAAGACATTTTTATGTATGTACAAGTAACATAACTAACTGATGCAGCTTTACGTGAAGAGGATTTTAAAACTTATTCTTTTGTAGAATATTTCACCTCTCTTTTAATATTATTATGACCCGAAGATCACGTCAAGAGACACACAGGCCTTGACGGTCACCTAAGTACCATAGCCCTTAGATGGACCTGTTAGTGAGTCTCGTGTTTGCATGTCTGAACCCTAATCCGAAACTCCTCTTACTGTTAGTCCCGCTTTTATCATTTGACTTTTGTAAACATCGATTTATAAAAAGAAGAATGGGAATAGTTGAAGGAATCTTGGAAACTGAAATTCGGATATATTGCATCATGTTATTTGCATCCCTCTTCCATTTTTCAAAATAGTGACCTTTTTGACATTGGGAAAACTTTCTTATTTTACAATAACGAAGGATCTAATTATTAGATCAAAACAGAACGATTGACGGTCCTGTAGTAGTACTAGAGAATTGTAAAAATGTGAAAAGTTTTCTCCACTGAAAATTTGTTTTGATTTTAAACGTTTATTTAATCCTGTAGCTCGGCGACTTAATGATTACCTCCTATGGGATGTAGATGAATTTCATTGCTGACTATTAAGTTGTTCCCGTTTGATTCTCTTGACAGAACAGCTTGATAATCGCCTTTGTCCTCTTTACACACGAAGTTAATGATAAGCTGCTTGTCGGAACTACCAATATACTTTTCATCTCTTGTTTCAATTTTTTTTGTGATACTTTTTACATGTATCACTTTCTGCCAGGTTACTTTATAATCGTGGGGCTCTGCTTGCTTCACTTCCAATTCAAAACGCGCTGTGTTTCCACATATAACTTCATTTGTACCTCTTAAGGAAACTTCTGGATCATCTGTAACACAAAACATAATATTGCCTTGGATTGAACGAAATTTTTATCAAAATCATATTCTTGCTTGTTAAAGAAAATATGTTTAACTTTTGTTTCTGAAGCTTATATACCTTTTCCTTCAGCATGTTTCCACAAATTTAGTGTCACTTCAAAAAAGGACTTGTACTTATCCCGATCTTCACTTGTAAATCTTTTATTTTCTATTTTTTCCAACTCCTTCTCATAATTAGTTGTGCTCCATTTTTTCGTTTGAAGTCTTTGGATCACAGATTTTATTTTTTTCCACAAATCCTCAAACGTGCCGTCAAGTAGTTTTGTCGAGTCGGCATGTCCATAGTAGTTGTTTCTAAACAGTCTGAGACGTTCGATGTCGTCCCCAACCTGCGTATCCGTGATTTTTGGCTTTGTTCCCCATCCTTGTGTTGGTTTAAGTGATGGACACAGATTTCTAATGAGTGTGTATAACAAAGAAACATCGAATTCCTTGTAGTTAGGTAGGTCGGGTGGAGGAAGGGAACACTTTTTTAATTGGTCTGGGAGAAGTTTATTTTTCCCGGTAGTTAACGACGCTGATTTTTTTAGTTCGTTGTTAAGGTTTACTGGGTTAATACAATCCGTCAAAATATCAATGAGTGGCAGTTTTATAATGTCCACACATGCTATCGCAAAACACGTGAAATTATCTTCAGATGACATCCTTAACCTTAAACAAAATAATCATATATAGTTAAAAATATTGCTTCAATTTCTTAAAGAGTTTTTTAATTATGCAATAAGATCAATGTATACTAGTAGACTAATTGTTCTTGAACAATTAGAGGTCTTTCCACCCTACTATTTTTTTTAATAAATTGCTAGATTGCTCAGTAAGGTATACAAAAATAGTATACCTGTGTTATATGTTGTACTAGAAAATTAGAATACTGCAAAGCCATAAATGAGTTTTAAGAGATTATTTTGTATTTGAAGCCATGATTGCTTTAAGAATTCCCGTTGTTTATCGTAGATATCTTTTGAATGACTTTTTCTCAATTTTTTCCCATTTACTCTGAACAAAATTGATGTGCTCGCCAAGTGAATATTCTTTACACAAGGATATAAACAGAAAACCTAACAATAGAAGAGCGTGTTCTAGAGGCTAGCTGTCTTTGTACAATATGAATGGGTTGACTGTAAAACAATTTCCACTTGAGTGACCACAGGACTTGATGCGATACCTGGCTGACCTAATTGAATACATTATTGCGCAATCCAGCAAGCTATTGAAACCCTTACTAAAATTCTGTATCAAATGATATGATAATTCATTAATTAACAGATTTCCAAATGACCTTGACCTTTGACCTTTATGTCATTTTGTTTGGCCAAGGTAGACGCTTCCATTCCAAGTGGTCCGACGTCTTTATGATAAATAATAAAAAAGTTGAAAGTGATTTAATGGAAATGTAAATACTTTCAGGGGCAATAACTGTTAGAAGGGGGCCTCAGATCCTTTTGGTATGAATAGATTGAACAACCGTCTTAGTGTACTGAAGACATTAGTAAAAGTTCCAAGTCTCTATCTCTTATTGTTTTAGAGGAGTAGCGATAACAAGCATTTTGTACAATAGGGGCAATAACTCTGTAATTATTCAAAGGTATGAGCCAAGGGGCTGTATTTTAAAATGTCTTAAGATGTCCTACTACATCCATGAAAAAAATTTTCTCTACCACCCTAAACAAAAGAGATCTGAAAAATCATTAATTAACAGATTTCCAAATGACCTTGACCTTTGACCTTTATGTCATTTTGTTCGGCCAAGGTAGACGCTTCTAATCCAAGTGGTCCGACGTCTTTATGATAAATAATAAAAAAGTTGGAAGTGATTTTATGGAAATTTAAATACTTTCAGGGGCAATAACTGCTAGAAGAGGGCCCCAGATCCTTTCGGTATGAATAGATTGAACAACCTTCTAAGTGTACTAAAGACATTGGTAAAAGTTCCAAGTCTCCATCTCTTATGGTTTTAGAGGAGTAGTGATAACAGGCATTTCCTTCTCAAAGGGCAATAACTCTGTAAGTTCTGGGAGTTTTTTGACACAGGGTCAATTGGTACCATAACTTTTAAGGAACAATTACATAAAGTTTAATTTGTTTGGATAACCCTAATAACAAAAAAGTCACTCAGAGCTAAATAGAAAAAAAGAAGAAGAAGAACTAGTAGACTAATTATTTCTCGAACAATTAGAGGTCTTTCCACGTATATTATTTTTTATGTTTTGTTTCAATATAATTTATTAAACATTTTCTCTGCGTTACTTAATAAAAAAATGTTAAAAACTTAAATATACTATTTATTTTTATTTTTTTTTGGTTTGACCTTGACCTTTGACCTTTATGTCATTTTGTTCGGACAAGGTAGACGCTTCCATCCCTAGTAGTCCTAAGTCTTTACGATAAATAATAAAGAAGTTGGAAGTGATTTTATAGAATATTGAATACTTTCAGGGGCAATAACTGCTAGAAGGGGGCCTCGGATCCTTTCCGTATTAATAGGTTAAAGAACCCTCTAAGTGTAATGAAGACATTGGTAAAAGTACCAAGTCACTATCTCTTATGGTTTTAGAGGAGTAGAGATAACAAGCATTTCATACAATAGGGGCAATAACTCTGTAATTATTCAAAGGTATGAGACAAGGGGCTATATTTTCAAATGTCTTAAGATGTCCTACTACATCTACGAAAAAGTTTTTCTCTACCACCCTAAACAAAAGAGATCTAAAAACTCATTAATTAACAGATTTCCAAATGACCTTGACCTTTGACCTTTATGTCATTTTGTTTGGCCAAGGTAGACGCTTCCATCGCAAGTGGTCCGAAGTCACTATGATTAATAATAAAAAAGTAGGAAGTGATTCTATGGAAATTCAAATACTTTCAGGGGCAATAACTAATAGAAGGGGGTTTCGGATCCTTTCGGTATTCGTAGATTGAAGAACCCTCTAAGTGTACTGAAGACATTGGTAAAAGTTCCAATTTTCTATCTCTTATGGTTTTAGAGGAGTAGCGATAACAATCTTTTCGTATACAAGGGCAATAACTTTTTAAGTTCTTGGGGTCATTAGGCACAGGGTCATTTGGTATCATAACTTTTAATGTTCAATCACATAAAGAAAAATTTGTTTCAATATCTCTTGAAATAAAAAAGTTTTCCCGTGGAAAATAGAGGAGAAAAATAATAATAAACTAGTAGACTAATTGTTCTCGAACAATTAGAGGTCTTTCCACCTTTATTATTTTTTATGTTTTGTTTCAATATAATTAATTAAACATTTTCTCTGCGTTACTTAATAAAAAAGATTAAAAACACAAATACGTTTTTTTTTTGGTTTGACCTTGACCTTTGACCTTTATGTCATTTTGTTCGGACAATGTAGACGCTTCCATCCCAAGTGGTCCGAAGTGTTTACGATAAATAATAAAAAAGTTGGAAGTGATTTTATAGAATATTGAATACTTTCAGGGGCAATAACTGCTAGAAGGGGGCCTCGGATCCTTTCGGTATACATAGATTGAAGAACCCTCTAAGTGTAATGAAGACATTGGTAAAAGTTCCAAATCTCTAGCTCTTATGGTTTCAGAGGAGTAGCGATAACAAGCATTTCGTACAATAGGGGCAATAACTCTGTAATTATTCAAAGGTATGAGCAAAGGGGCTATATTTTAAAATGTCTTAAGATGTCCTAATACAACCAGGAAAAAGATTTTCTCTACCACCCTTAACAAAAGAGATCTAAAAACTCATTAATTAACAGATTTCTAAATGACCTTGACCTTTGACCTTTATGTCATTTTGTTTGGCCAAGGTAGATGCTTCCATCCCAAGTGGTCCGAAGTCTCTATGACAAATAATAAAAAAGTTGGAAGTGATTTTATGGAAATTGAAATACTTTCAGGGGCAATAACTATTATAAGGGGGTCTCGGATCCTTTCGGTTTTAGTAGATTTAAGAACCCTCTAAGTGTACTGAAGACATTGGTAAAAGTTCCAAGTCTCTATCTCTTATGGTTTCACAGGAGTAGCGATAACAAGCATTTCGTACACAAGGGCAATAACTTTGTAAGTTCTGGGAGTTATTAAGCAAAGGGTCATTTGGTACCATAACTTTTTATGGTCAATAACATAAAGAAAAAATTGTTTTAATATCTCTTGAAATAAAAAAGCTGTCCCTGGAAAAAAAGAGAAGAAAAAAAATAATAATAATAATAAAAAACATAAGAAATACAAAAGGTCTTTCACCTGAAAGGTGGAAAGACCTAAAAACATAAGAAATACAAAAGGTCTTTCACCTGAAAGGTGGAAAGACCTAATAAACTAGTAGACTAATTGTTCTCGAACAATTAGAGGTCTTTCCACCTCATGATTTTTTTATGTTTTGTTTCAATATAATTAGTAAAACATTTTCTCTTCATTAAATAATAAATAAAAAGTTAAATTTAAATATAAAATTTATTTTTTGTTTGACCTTTGCCCTTTATGTGATTTTGTTCGGACAAGGTAGACGCTTCCATCCCAAGTAGTCCGAAGTCTTTACGATAAATAATAACAAGAGGCCCATGGGGCCACATCGCTCACCTGAGCAACAATGGGCGTTCAAAAGATATTGTGCCATATGGCCCCTCAGTAGAATAACAAAAAATAAATATTGTAAAGTATTCGAATTTTACACTTATTTTTGCATACACGTAATCTTTGACATTGTATCTTTATGGAATACTATTTTACCCAGAATAAGAAAATCCTACGCAAGATATAAAACTAACATTTGGTAGGGGTACACTGTTAACTTCCAATTCCCTATATTTTCGTTCTGCCCCCACCCCCTTCCCCCACTTTATAAAGCGATCAAAATATATGAGAACATATAGGTACATTTTCTTCCTCAACTACTTACTAGTTATTGTATTTTTTTTAAAATATCATATAATAGTTATTGCATTTTATTAAATATCCTATAGATGTGAAGAAGAAAATTGTACTCCAATCCGCTCAATTCCTCAAATTAAAAACATTCAAAAATTTAATTTGTCTTCTCCGTTATAATTAAATGACTGTTGTTTACCTGGCGTAAACTCGTGTGACTTTTATAACTTTACTCACATTTGAGTGATGAATACACTGGAATGAAAATTGTTGTCACGTGAAATGCTAAAGAACTATAAAAATCAATGTTACAGTATTGACAGGCACATCACTCTATTTTACTAAGGCACACCCATTATTTTCATCTTTATTCAAAAATAAAAATGGCTACAGACCAGGATAATTTTCCGCTGTAATATTTTCTTTGGAATAGAGATAATTCCTTTATCCCCGCAAAAGAAATGTGTCAGAACTATGGAAATTGTTTAACGGTGTCGTTTTTATTTACTCATGTCTGAAAAACTATCAAAATTGATGTAGATTTCACATTATTCATTGTATAAAGAGGGGGCCCCAGAGAGTAGTTATATACAGCATATCATCCGTTAATTTTTTTGTACAAGTATTTAACATTTAGCAAGACATTTCTAATGATCAACCAAAATTTCAGTGTCAATCGTAGAATTATAAGCAAGATACAGAGCTTACAATTCTGCTAGGTTTGAGTCATATTTTGTTCACATGAGTTAAAAATTATTACATTCAGCTTAAGATTTTTAACTTGGTATTTCCTATTCAGCATTTAAAGTGGTACATAGAATTGTGAGCAAATCTCTGTATCTTGCTTATAATTCGAAGCTTAACACTCAAATATAGTTAGTAAATAGAAATTGTAAACAATTAAACATAAGAAACATGCACTATAACAAATAAAGTGCACAATTTATTTTTAAAAATGAATCATATACATGTATATACCTACATATTTCCGTCAGCGATATTAATCTCTATTTAAATTTATGAATAAACTCGAGAAAATGCTAAGCATCTCAACAAAACACATTGCATTAATCTAATATTACGCAAAAGATCATACCGAATTACCGATAGAATGAATAGTATTTTAGTACTCTTTTAATACATCAGATTTTGCTTAATTTGAGCAGGTAAACAGTTAACTGGCTGATTTACCGAAGTCTCTGTTTGATTTGATACGTAAATATTTACAAAATACAGGCGATAGTTCCCAGGTTACAAAGCATAGATAATGAAAACGAAACGAAAATCAAAACAAGGTAACACCACCGTCATATGTGAAAACTGTCAACGCATTGAAATATTTCACCTCAATTTACTTCACAAAATCGGCACCAATGTATTCTGCATGTTTCAAAGATCCCCTTCGTACGCGAACTATTGCACAACATTGTCAGATCGACCCGTTTATCTTAAACACGAGTCTTGGTAAAATGGGTGGGCAAACCCGGGCCGGGGCAAAATAAAAGCCGGGGCAGATCGGCATTCGTCAATTCCAAAATACGCATTGTTTTGCAGCAATATTTACAGCGAATACAAATATACTGATCCGTAACATAACCTCATAATTTTAATGAGATTGGCATATTAATAACTGCCAATCTTTTGTTTTGCCCCGGCCCGCGTTTGCCTACCCATTTTACCAATCTCATCATGCTCATGGAATACCGAACCCGAAGCTATAAACTGATTAAAACACGCCTTTCCTTTATTATTATTTTCGTAATAACTCAGATTTGAAACAGAATTAGCCAATAATTTTTGCAATTTATATTTTCCTTTCCATAAGGATTATTTATGCTAAATTACATTGAATTTGACTCGGTAGTTCTTGAGAAGAAGATTTTTAAAAATGCACCCCCCTTTTTCTACAGTTTCGAGGTTTTCTCCGCTTTGAATAAAGATCGGTCTTTCATTTTTGCAATTTATATTAACCTTCCCATAAGAATGCTTTGTGCCAAATTTGGTTGAAATTGGCCGAGCGGTTTTAGAGAAGAAGTTCAAAATGTTAAAAGTTTACAGACGGACAGACGGACGGACGGACAGACGGACGGACGGACGGACAGACGGACGACGGACAAAAGGTGATCAGAATAGCTCACTTGAGCTTTCAGCTCAGGTGAGCTAAAAAAGTTGGAAGTGATTTTATAGAATATTAAATACTTTCAGGGGCAATAACTGCTAGAAGGGGGCCTCGGATCCTTTCGGTATAAATAGATTGAAGAACCCTCTAAGTGTAATGAAGACATTGGTAAAAGTTCCAAGTCACTATCTCTTATGGTTTTAGAGGAGTAGCGATAACAAGCATTTCGTACAATAGGGGCAATAACCCTGTAATTATTCAAAGGTATGTGCCAAGGGGCCATATATTAAAATGTCTTAAGATGTTCTACTACATCCATGAAAAAGTTTTTCTCTACCACCCTTAACAAAAGAGATCTAAAAACTCATTAATTAACAGATTTCCAAATGACCTTGACCTTTGACCTTTATGTCATTTTGTTCGGCCAAGGTAGACGCTTCCATCCCAAGTGGTCCGAAGTCTCTATGATAAATAATAAAAAAGTTGGAAGTGATTTTATGGAAATTCAAATACTTTCAGGGGCAATAACTGATAGAAGGGGGTCTCGGATCCTTTCGGTATTCGTAGATTGAAAAACCCTCTAAGTGTACTGAAGACATTGGTAAAAGTTCCAAGTCTCTATCTCTTATGGTTTCAGAGGAGTAGCGATAACAAGCTTTTCGTATACAAGGGCAATAACTTTTAAAGTTCTTGGGGTCATTAGGCACAGGGTCATTTGGTATCATAACTTTTAATGTTCAATCACATAAAGAAAAATTTGTTTCAATATCTCTTGAAATAAAAAAGTTTTCCCGCGGAAAATAGAGGAGAAAAATAATAATAAACTAGTAGACTAATTGTTCTCGAACAATTAGAGGTCTTTCCACCTCATTATTTTTTGATGTTTTGTTTCAATATAATAAATAAAACAATTTCTCTGCGTTACTTTATTTTAAAAAAGTCAAAAACTTAAATATATAAAATAAAAATTGTTTGACCTTGACCTTTATGTCCATATTGACTGGTAAAGGTCAACATTTCAATTTCAAATGGTCTGATGGCCGTACGATGTAAGGTTCAAAAGTTATTAGTGTTTTTAACAAAATAAAGAAACTTTCAGGGGCGATAACTGCTAGAAGGTGGACTCGGGCCCTGTCGGTATGCATAGATAAAAGGAGCGTCTAAATGTACTGAATACATTAGTAAAAGTTTCAAGTCTCTACCTCTTATGGTTTATGAGAAGTAGCGATAACAAGCATTTTATACAATAGGGGCAATAACTCTATAATTGTTTCAATGTAGGGGCTGAAGGGTTATATTTTGAAATGACTCAAGAAGCCGTACTATATCCATGAAAAAGTTTTTCTCTACCATCCTAAACAAAGGAGATCTAAAAACTCATTAATTAACAGATTTCCAAATGACCTTGACCTTTGACCTTTATGTCATTTTGTTCGACCAAGGTAGACGCTTCCATCCCAAGTGGTCCGACGTCTCTACGATTAATAATAAAAAAGTTGGAAGTGATTTTATACAAATTGAAATACTTTCAGGGGCAATAACTACTAGAAGGAGGCCTCAGATCCTTTCGGTATGAAAAGATTGAAGAACCCTCTAAGTGTACTGAAGACATTGGTGAAAGTTCCAAGTCTCTATCTCTTATGGTTTCAGAGGAGTAGCGATAACAAGCATTTCATACAATAGGGGCAATAACTCTGTAATTATTCAAAGGTATGAGCCAAGGGGCTATATTTTAAAATGTCTTAAGATGTCCTACTACATCCATGAAAAAGTTTTTCTCTACCATCCTTAACAAAAGAGATCTAAAAACTCATTAATTAACAGACTTCCAAATGACCTTGACCTTTGACCTTTATGTCATTTTGCTCGGCCAAGGTAGACGCTTGCATCACAAGTGGTCCGAAGTCTCTACGATAATTAATAAAAAAGTTGGAAGTGATTTTATTGGAATCTTAATATTTTCAGGGGCAATAACTACTAGAAGGGGGCCTCAGATCCTTTCGAAATGAATAGACTGAAGAACCCTCTAAGTGTACTGAAGACATTGGTAAAAGTTCCAAGTCTCTATCTCTTATGGTTTCAGAGGAGTAGCGATAACAAGCATTTCGTACACAAGGGCAATAACTTTGTAAGTTCTGGGAGTTTTCAAGCAAAGGGTCATTTGGTACCATAACTTTTCATGACCAATAACATAAAGAATAAATTGTTTCGATATCTCTTGAAACAAAAAAGTTTTCCCAAGGAAAATAGAAAAGAAAAATTAGAAGAATAATAAAAAACATAAGGAATACAAAAGGTCTTTCACCTGAAAGGTGGAAAGACCTAAAAACACTAGTAGACTAATTGTTCTCGAACAATTAGAGGTCTTTCCACCTCATGATTTTTTTATGTTTTGTTTCAATATAATTAGAAAACATTTTCTCTTCATTAAATAATAAATAAAAAGTTAAATTTAAATATAAAATTCATTTTTTGTTTGACCTTGACCTTTGACCTTTATGTGATTTTGTTCGGACAAGGTAGACGCTTCCATCCCAAGTAGTCCGAAGTCTTTACGATAAATAATAAAAAAGTTGGAAGTGATTTTATAGAATATTAAATACTTTCAGGGGCAATAACTGCTAGAAGGGGGCCTCGGATCCTTTCGGTATAAATAGATTGAAGAACCCTCTAAGTGTAATAAAGACATTGGTAAAAGTTCCAAGTCACTATCTCTTATGGTTTTAGAGGAGTAGCGATAACAAGCATTTCGTACAATAGGGGCCATAACTCTGTAATTATTCAAAGGTATGTGCCAAGGGGCTATATTTTAAAATGTCTTAAGATGTTCTACTACATCCATGAAAAAGTTTTTCTCTACCACCCTTAACAAAAGAGATCTAAAAACTCATTAATTAACAGATTTCCAAATGACCTTGACCTTTGACCTTTATGTCATTTTGTTCGGCCAAGGTAGACGCTTCCATCCCAAGTGGTCCGAAGTCTGTATGATAAATAATAAAAAAGTTGGAAGTGATTTTATGGAAATTCAAATACTTTCAGGGGCAATAACTGATAGAAGGGGGTCTCGGATCCTTTCGGTATTCGTAGATTGAAAAACCCTCTAAGTGTACTGAAGACATTGGTAAAAGTTCCAAGTCTCTATCTCTTATGGTTTCAGAGGAGTAGCGATAACAAGCTTTTCGTATACAAGGGCATTAACTTTTAAAGTTCTTGGGGTCATTAGGCACAGGGTCATTTGGTATCATAACTTTTAATGTTCAATCACATAAAGAAAAATTTGTTTCAATATCTCTTGAAATAAAAAAGTTTTCCCGTGGAAAATAGAGGAGAAAAATAATAACTAGTAGACTAATTGTTCTCGAACAATTAGAGGTCTTTTCACCTCATTATTTTTTGATGTTTTGTTTCAATATAATTAATAAAACATTTTGTCTGCGTTACATTATAAAAAAAAGTCAAAAAATTATATATGTAATTTTTTTTTTGGTTGACCTTGACCTTTGACCTTGATGTCCAATTGACTGGTAAAGGTCAACATTTTAATTTGAAGTGGTCTGATGGCCCTACGATGTTAGGTTTAAAAGTTGTAAGTGTTTTTAACAAAATTAAGAAACTTTGAGGGGCGATAACTGGTAGAAGGGGGCCTCGGACCCTTTCGGTATGAATAGATTGAAGGAGCCCCTATATGTACTGAATATATTAGTAAAAGTTTCAAGTCTCTACCTCTAACGGTTTATGAGAAGTAGCAATAACAAGCATTTTGTAAAATAGGGGCAATAACTCTATAATTGTTTCAATGTAAGGGTTGAAGGGTTATATTTTGAAATGTCTCAAGAAGCTCTACTATATCCATGAAAAAGTTTTTCTGTACCACCCTAAACAAAAGAGATCTTAAAACTCATTAATTAACAGATTTTCAAATGACCTTGACCTTTGACCTTTATGTCATTTTGTTCGGCCGAGGTAGACGCTTCTATCACAAGCGGTCCGAAGTCTCTACGATAAATAATCAAAAATTTGGAAGTCATTTTAAATAAATTCAAATACTTTCAGGGGCAATAACTACTAGAAGGGGGCCTCGGATCATTTCG
This sequence comes from Magallana ariakensis, assembly GCA_020458035.1. Taxonomy (NCBI): domain Eukaryota; kingdom Metazoa; phylum Mollusca; class Bivalvia; order Ostreida; family Ostreidae; genus Magallana; species Magallana ariakensis. The sequence continues at coordinate 46,692,160 of CM035818.1, read as the reverse complement.
GTATGAATAGATTGAAGAACCCTCTAAGTGTATTGATAACAATGGTAAAATTTCAAATCTTTATCTCTTATGGTTTCAGAGGAGTAGCGATAACAAGCATTTCGTACAATAGGGGCGATAACTCTGTAATTATTCAAAGGTATGAGCCAAGGGGCTATATTTTAAAATGTCTTAAGATGTCCTACTAAAGCCATGAACAAGTTTTTCTCTACCACCCTTAACAAAAGAGATATAAAAACTCATTAATTAACAGATTTACAAATGACCTTGACCTTTGACCTTTATTTCATTTTCTTTGGCCAAGGTAGACGCTTCCATCCCAAGTGGCCCGAAGTCTTTATGATAAATAATAAAAAAGTTGGAAGTGATTTAATGAAAATTCAAATACTTTCAGGGGCAATAACTGATAGAAGGGTGTCTCGGATCCTTTCGGTATTAGTAGATTGAAGAACCCTCTAAGTGTCCTGAAGACATTGCTCTTATGGTTTCAGAGGAGTAGCGATAACAAGCTTTTCGTATACAAGGGCAATAACTTTTTAAGTTTTTGGGGTCATTAGGCACAGGGTCATTTGGTATCATAACTTTTAATGTTCAATCACATAAAGAAAAATTTGTTTCAATATCTCTTTAAATAAAAAAGTTTTCTCGTGGAAAATAGAGGAGAAAAATAATAATAAACTAGTAGACTAATTGTTCTCGAACAATTAGAGGTCTTTCCACCTCATTATTTTTATGTTGATAATAATTTTGTTTCAACACAATTAATGAAATTTTTTCTCTGCGTTAATTCATTAAAATTGTCAAAAGATTAAGATTGCAAATATTTTTTTCTTTGACCTTGACCTTTGACCTTTATGTCATTTTGTTCGGCAAAGGTATACTCTTCCATCCCAAGTGGTCCGAAGTCTCTATGATAGATAATAAAAAAGTTGGAAGTGATTTCATGTAATTTTAAATAGTTTCAGGGGCAATAACTACTAGAAGGGGGCCTCAGATCCTTTCAGTATGAATAGATTGAAAAATCCTCTACCTGTACTGAATACATTGGTAAAAGTTTCAAGTCTCTATCTCATATGGTTTCAGGGAAGTTTCGATAACAAGAATTTCGTAAAAAAGGGGCAATAACTCTCTAATAATTCAAAGGAATTAACCAAGGGGCTATATTTTAAAATGTCTAAAGATGTCCTACTACATCCATGAAAAAGTTTTTCTCTACCACCCTAAACAAAAGAGTTATAAAAACTCATAAATTAACATATATCCAAATGACCTTGACCTTTGACCTTTATGTCATTTTGTTCGACCAAGGTAGACGCTTCCATCCCAAGTGGTCCGAAGTCTCTATGATAAATAATAAAAAAGTTGGAAGTGATTTTATGAAAATTTAAATACTTTCAGGGGCAATAACTACTAGAAGGGGGCCTCAGATCCTTTCGGTATTATAGAGTGAAGAACCATCTAAGTGTACTGAAGACATTGGTAAAAGTTTCAAGTCTCTATCTCTTATGGTTTCAGAGGAGTAGCGATAACAAGCGTTTCTTACACAAGGGCGATAACTTTGTAAGTTCTGGGAGTTACTAAGCAAAGGGTCATTTGGTACCATAACTTTTTATGGTCAATAACATAAAGGAAAAATTGTTTCGATATCTCTTGAAATAAAAAAGTTTTCCCAAGGAAAATAGAAAAGAAAAATTAGAAGAATAACTAGTAGACTAATTGTTCTCGAACAATTAGAGGTCTTTCCACCTATATTATTTTTTATGTTTTGTTTCAATATAATTAATTAAACATTTTCTCTGCGTTACTTAATAAAAAAAGGATAAAAACTTAAATATGCTATTTTTTTTTGGTCTGACCTTGACCTTTGACCTTTATGTCATTTTGTTCGGACAAGGTTGACGCTTTCATCCCAAGTGATCCGAAGTCTCTACGATTAATAATAAAAAAGTTAGAAGTGATTTTATAGAAATTTAAATACTTTCAGGGGCAATAACTACTAGAAGGGGGCCTCCGATCCTTTCGGTATGAATAGATTGAAGAACCCTCTAAGTGTACTGAAGACATTGGTAAAAGATCCAAGTCTTTATCTCTTATGGTTTTAGAGGAGTAGCGATAACAAGCATATCGTACAATAGGGGCAATAACTCTGTAATAATTCAAAGGTATGAGCTAAGGGGCTATATATTAAAATGTCTTAAGATGTCCTACTACATCAATGAAAAAGTTTTTCTCTACCACCCTAAACAAAAGAGATCTAAAAACGCATTAATTAACAGATTTCCAAATGACCTTGACCATTGACCTTTATGTTATTTTGTTCGGCCAAGTTAGACGCTTCTATCCCAAGTGGTCCGAAGTCTCTACGATAAATAATAAAAAAGTTGGAAGTGATTTTAAAGAAATTGAAATAGTTTCAGGGGCAATAACTACTAGAAGGGGGCATAGGATCTTTTCGGTATGAATATTTTGAAGAACCCTCTAAATGTACTGAAGACATTGGTAAGAGTTCCAAGTCTCTATCTCTTATGGTTTAAGAGCAGTACAGATAACAATCATTTCGTACACAAGGGCAATAACTTTGTACGTTCTGGGAGTTATTAAGCAAAGGGTCGTTTGGTATCATAACTTTTTATGGTCAATAACATAAAGAAAAAAATGTTTCAATATCTTTTGAAATAAAAAAGCTGTCCCTGGAAAAAAAGAGAAGAAAAAAAATAATAATAAACTAGTAGACTAATTGTTCTCGAACAATTAGAGGTCTTTCCACCTATATTATTTTTTATGTTTTGTTTCAATTTAATTTATTAAACGTTTTATCTGCGTTACTGAATAAAAAAAGGTTAAAAACTTAAATATGCTATTTTTTTATGGTTTGACCTTGACCTTTGACCTTTATGTCATTTTGTTCAGACAAGGTAGACACTTCCATCACAAGTAGTCGGAAGTCTTTACGATAAATAATAAAAAAGTTGGAAGTGATTTTATAGAATATTGAATACTTTCAGGGGCAATAACTACTAGAAGGGGGCCTCGGATCCTTTCGGTATAAATAGATAGAAGAACCCTCTAAGTGTACTGAAGACATTGGTAAAAGTTCCAAGTCACTATCTCTTATGGTTTTAGAGGAGTAGCGATTACAAGCATTTCGTACAATAGGGGCAATAACTCTGTAATAATTCAAAGGTATGAGCTAAGGGGCTATATATTAAAATGTCTTAAGATGTCCTACTACATCCTTGAAAAAGTTTTTCTCTACAACCCTTAACAAAAGTGATCTAAAAACTCATTAATTAACAGATTTTCAAATGACCTTGACCTTTGACCTTTATGTCATTTTGTTCGGCCAAGGTATACGCTTCTATCCCAAGTGGTCCGAAGTCTCTATGATAAATAATAAAAAAGTTGGAAGTGATTTTATGGAAATTTAAATACTTCCAGGGGCAATAACTAATAGAAGGGGGCCCCGGATCTTTTCTGTTTGAGTAGATTGAAGAACCTTCTAAGTGTACTGAAGACATTGGTAAACGTTTCAAGTCTCTATCTCTTATGGTTTTAGAGGAGTAGCGATAACAAGCTTTTTGTACACAAGGGCAATAACTTTGTAAGTTCTGGGAGCTATAAAGCAAAGGGTCATTTGGTACCATAACTTTTTATGATCAATCACATAAAGAAAAAATTGTTTCAATATCTCTTGAAATAAAAAAGCTGTCCCTGGAAAAAAAGAGGAGAAAAAAAATAATAAAAAACAGAAGAAAAACAAAAGGTCTTTCACCTGAAAGGTGGAAAGACCTAAAAACATAAGAACTAGATGCTGTCATTAGACAGTAATACCCGCACCAAGTGTTTGCCCCTAAATAACACTGTTTTGTACCAGTTTTAGTAAAAACAAAGGCCACGTGCACATAATACACCATCATCGGAACCCACGGGTTTTCTATCTGTTACACTGCATGCAGTATAACGGATAGAAAACCTGTGGGTTCCGACGATGATAATACACATGAGCGGCCCTTTATGTACAGTTGTGGTTGAACTGTTTGCATGTGAATTTTCAGTTATAATCAATAATCTTTTCATTTCATAGAAAGTATGGTCTATATAATTATTACAAACAAAATTAAATTATGCCCCCTTCCCTCGGCGGTTGCCGGCTTAATTTAGATTTGCTTCTAGGTGCCAACATCATCGCGTGCATAGATTTAGAGAAGGGATTGGTGGGGGGGGGGGTCCAGACCCTCCCACCCTTGAAAAAAATAATTCATATTAATACATTATATTAATACATGTAGTAAAATTACCAAACAATACACCTCGGACCCCAATCCCCCCACCCCCTGCAAACACAGTTACATACTACTTTGCCACCCCCCCCCCAACACACACACTCCTCATGGATAAAGAAACATCAGAATATTTTGATAACAACGAAAGCCTGTACATGTAGTAAAGTGCATTATAATCAAAATTATTTCACAGTGACGTTTTATAATTTTAAATTTTTACAATACAGGTATGTAGCAAAGAAAGATAAATTTTTTAAATTTTGGAATCTGAAGTAAAAAATAGAAAAGCCCCAGCAGCATTTAAACTCTCTACAGACATGTAGTTTAACGCTCTAACCCATTGCACTTCACTGTTAGGTAACATTATTTTGGGGGGAATTATTATATTTATACTTTATTGTTTATTTCTGCAATAGGGAGTTCATTACAATATGCAGGTGTCCTGTACGTACCACCTTAAAGCTGAAATGTGTGCTTTACATATTTTTACCGAATAAAACAGTACAAGGAGTTTAAAAGAATAAAGTCATGAAAATACATGCATGTTACAAGAAAATGATCTTTGTCCGAAGTTACGTACACAACACAGGTCTACAGGTCGCATTACCGGGTACTAGTTTTACCCAGCTCTTCAGTTAGATGGCTTTCACGTGGTGTACATAACGGTATGTGTTTTCCATGTGCAGAATAGGATTAATTAGCATGCATAAACATTTCTTTTGTGATGATCAGCTAATTAATGGATTCATATTGTGCTCTAATTGGATTATCATTATGATGTTGACCAATATAGGTAAGCATAATACATGTAGTACTCGCACAATATTATGAGACACCGGTATACATATGTATTACTTTCACTTTCTAAATAAGTGATCTCCCTTTGCCAGCATACTGTATCATCATCTTTTTTAAAATATCTAAATAAGCTCATCATTGTAACATGTCCTATCACATTTGTACAGTTTCTGTCATTTTAATTGCAAAAGTTATTTTTTCATTTGTCAGATTTAAATATTAAGTTGACCCCATATTGACCCTGTGACAGTTTGTATTAAATTTGTGTATTACATTTAAATAAGTGTAGAGACTTATCATGTCTATATGAGTTTTATTTAATAGGGAGGAAAGGGTCTTTTTTCTTAATGTAGTATGATGCATCAAATAAAATGTAGGCCATGACCCTATGGGATTGTTCTGACCCAATGAAACAGGAAAATACCATTAATCTTGAAAACTGTTGAGATCTGCACCACTAAACCAACTATATTCTTGTTTCTAAAATCATTATGATGCATCAAATGGTGTAAGTACATGACCCCCAGGAGTTGTCTTTAAACCACCCCCACCCCTCTGAAATAGGAAATGATGATATACTTTGATAATTTTTAACTTTTGAGATCCTTGCTCTTTGTGCGCATCAAATTGTATATAGGTTATGCCCCCTTGGAGACACCCTGACTTTCCAGAACTGGATATAATAAAGTATTTTATCTTATTCATATGTATAGTGTTTGATCCATGTGGGTAATTTCTAGCCTATTGATGACCCTGCTTTGTTTAGGATTACAATTGCCACGAATACATATAACATTTTGTTTATCTTATCGATAAGAATTAAAAAGCAATTTCCTAAATCTTTATGTGCATCTAGAGAAAAATACCAATCAAGAAATGATTTAAAATTTGCTACTGTACACATGTTAGAATGTATTAAGGTGGCTCACTACACCTTGAAATATTTTCTCAAATCAGCAGAAAATTACTTGATTATGATAGATATCATAATGGATAAGAAGTATTTAAGTCAAATAGGCAAAAAAATGTGCAATTTTGGATGAAAAATTACATTTTAGAAAATTTAATTCAGTAAACTTGAACAAAAGCTCCAGGCGGATTCAAACTCATGATCTGCGGTTCAGAAACCCAATACTTTAACCACTGAGCTACGACAATATACAACCGAATCGAACTATATTAACAGTTTAACAAAACATTTAAATCGCCATCTTGTGACGTAGTGTCTTAAAAATTATAAGTCTGGGTGTAGTGAGGTACCTTAAAGAAGACTCTGAATCAGATGTGGAGGATAAACATTTAATTTTAATCATTTATTGTTATTAATTTTAACTTGAATAATAGGCAGAAAATAAGACTTCTGATGGTTTATTCCCCGAACGGCTACTCGCCAAAACAAACACCTAATTATTTTAGGCAATTATGGGGTCCTCTAAGGGGGTACAGGTAGAATGTACCTGTTTCCACCTGGATTCCCCTAATCAGTTAAATTAGCATAAATTCAGAAGAAATAAATGCATGTTTCTATAAATGTAGTAATACACATTTTTGTGATCGGCTTCGGCCGATCACAGTTGTGTCCATATGAGGCATCCGGCAAATTTTACTATTTGCGCACGCATTGCGCCTTGCACTACTTTATTTTCTTTGCAATGACAGCCTCATTTAAATCTTTAATTACACGTAGAGTACTAAATAAACGTTAATCTTATCCGTATGCATTAAAATTAAAACATTTATACATTTACATACAAACTGATTCTAATCACGTTTGTCTTCACATATGCGTAAGAATATTCATCGGAAGTACAATTCGCCTACTGAAAGTAAAGCATATTCATGCCTTTCTATTTCGGAACGGAGTAAAGTGAAGTCGTACCCAAACTGACTCGTACCCAAACAGACTCATACTCCATTTGTCCGGGGATAAACATGATATTTGGATTGTAAATAAAAAGATAAGCTGTTAAAGTTAGGTTTTGGATTAATTACAATTTAAAAGTTACAAGATACGGTAATTGAATGTAGTAGTTTGGTTATCTTCAAACAAAGTTTAATATCCTTTAAGTTTGCCAAATAGTTTCCTATATCAACATTTGATAGACAATTTTCGTTTACGTGCAATCTTATCTTTTTTTCAAAAAATGTTAATTATATTGGAAATCAACAAAACATGTAGCGGAATGCTTTCGCATTACATTAACAAAGCTGACCAAAGATAATAGCCAACATGCTGATCAGAATACTTGTTTAAACCTAAATCAATGATGCAGTTTTCAGTAATTTTTTTAAAATTCTGTTACTTTTCAACAACATGTATTACATGTATATATACTAGTATGCTGTAATTTAGTACCTTTTTATATCGAAAAGACTCAATTTTAAGTCCCAAGGTGAATGATACTGTGAGAGTGGGTTGTCCCAAAGATTAACAAGTCCACTTAAGGGTTCTTCATTTATTCAGATATAGAGATTAAAGGATTCTATTGGCTGTAGTAAACCACCTGATCATGTGCACATGTATTAAAGTGACCATACAGGTGAAATGCCTTAAGGCTATAAAATATCAGAAGCCACTAGAATAGATAATTAAACTAGAGCAAAGCTCGTTGCAAAGCAACGAGTAGGTCTTCCGTTGAAGCTGCGAATTAAAATTATGTTAATGTACATGGAAAGGATTATCTTCATGGTAATGCTATAGTAGCTATACTAAACGACTAATATAAACGTACAATTTATCTTGGACTTTTATTTGTCCTTGTACATGTAGCAGTGTGTAACAGGTATTGTTTGCAAATAAAATTGGGATTGCTATTGGAAATTTAAAAACAAAATCTGGCGCTTTGAAATTAAATAATAAATTGAAGTCAAATTTGTTATTAATTGAAAATAATTAAGATGAGCATGGATGAATGCTTGTTTACATTCCAATAATTTGTATGTTTCTAATCCGGTGATCTCTGTACATTCACATATAGTTTATAGCTTGATACGTGCGTGAAACCTGAAACATTTATCAGCTTTAGATTTTCTGGTAAAGTTTAAACTGGAAAGGTCCATAGGGAGAGACAACAGACCCAGACATAAATTTATCTGCATATGCTATGACCATGGGCATTTAATTACATACTTGGTTCATGGTCGCAATTGTAACACACTCTTAATCCTCAGAAATGATTGTTCCAAGTATGATACAGATAATGGCAAAGGGATAGAATTTGGGTCGGTGATGGATTAACACAGATGTCTGTTGTGACATTGACATTTCTTTTAAATGTGATAAAGCGCATTTATGAGAATATATTGTGATATCTGGCGGCGTGACAGGCTGACCACTATGCATCTGCAATTGGGGACCCTTATAAAGCGTTTTTGCATCAGCTATTTAATAATGCCGTGTTTGAACTGACAGTATCAAATTTAAAGATTTCGATTAGATTTTTATTAGCTTATGTTAATGTCATTTATAACCATTAATGCTGCTGCTTTGGTGTCTACTGGTTTGTTTTAGGAATTACTGGAGAATGGTCCGTTTACATGTAGGTGGAGACATACTTTTAACAGCAAACAATTATTTTTTGGTCGAGCATAATTTTTAATTATAATTAAAGTGTGTTGTGTCCAAATAGATAAGTAGGTCAAAAGGGCGATTCAAAATATGGCGGACAACCAAAATTCATAATACTTTCTTAAAGTCCCTTTTATGGCAAAACACAGCGACACACTATTATAAATTGACCAAGCATAGTTTTTTAAACGATATGATACACTATTATTAATTGGCCAAGCATAGTTTTTAATATATTAAGTGTGCCGAATCCGGGAAAATATGCTGACCGTCACGAAAATTGCTTAATACAAAATGGCAATTCAAAATGGTAGATGGCCAGAATGATTTTGGTAATGTATAAATCATTTCTGTGAATGATAAGTATGTGATTTTAAATTTGCAAAGGTCTATACAATAAACGTTGGCACGTTTGTATCCACACCTTTGATGTAGTTACATTCTTTAAAATTTAAGGAAGATCCAGGAATAAAATCTAAAGTCATTAAAATGGCAGCAAACGACCATCACTTAATTGTAGTCTCATCTCGGTTAAGATGTGGCTATGTTTACAAAGTTCTAAAGATTTGACATAATTATCACTGCAGCATTGACAGGGATCTTTATATGCTTAAAATGGGTTCCAAAAAGCATCCGCAAGATTATTTATGAGAAAGTGTTGCGAATTAACATTGGCATGGTCTAACAGAAGAGAAAGCATCATCTCTGTGGATGAGATCGGTGGTGATTCTCTTTCTCTGAATTAGAAAACACAATGCTTTTTATGCATTTCTGCTCTTTCCTCATCACATTTTTGCCAAACTTTGCGAGAAGTCGTTTAATTTTTAACAAAGATACAGACAGGTCGATTCCTTATACAAGTTTTAAATTGTCCCTAATAATGTCGATTGGAGCATAATTCTCATGGCTGCCTAAATCATTTTGCAAAGATTTGCTATTGTATAGAAAGCTGGACGGAATGTTGATTTGGGACAAATTTTGAAACATGTAATCTTAGTGCCTCTGATGATATATATGTTAGAGATTTGTCTACTCTAAAGATTTTACAGGAAGAGACAGACACTAAGAATAGTTCTAATGTTGTACAAAGTTCCCGCAAGGTATTCATTTGTATTTCTGTTGACACTTCGTTATAGGCGTGTTTCACTGTACTTGTACTAGATAAAAAATTATTGCCACCATTATTAAAAAATCTGTTCAGCTTAACCCAGACCTCCTGCTTACAAATATTTTATCCCTAGCTACGCCGCTGCATGTGCGGAATTAGAGGGGGTTGGGGGTCCGAAACCCCTCTAATTGGAAAATTCAAATTTACACTCATGTAGTAAATAGGCCTCGGACCCCCCCCCCTTGGAAAACGTTAATGTCCATCGGACTCCGGTGTCCGAGAGACACTTTCCGAGGCCCTCTCCCCCGAAAAAATATTCTGGATCCGCGCATGAATTGCAATTGGTTACAGAGTAATTAACATTTTTTCTTTCAATCATGATATATTTATCATAGCATTTACCTTACGTAAGATTATACATAAACCAATTTAAGAGTTGCATTTAAATGTATCATAACGAGCTGATAAAAAAAACCCACGTGAACTTAAATAATGTTAAATAGAAATATTGTTATCAATATTTTAATACTTCATTATACCCTTTATTTTATTTGGGTATCTTTATTTAAAATATTACTGTAATTGTTTTCATCTTCCATGATAGAAACAGGATAGAGACCTGGCGAGATTTAAAAGAAAACCATACACACATATAAAAATAAAATATAAACTACCAGGCAGCGAATTTTTATGACACTGCGTCGTGCAAGATGAGTTATAAATATTCTGTGAAGTTTATTGTACATGTATCGATCGATATGGTTTAAAGTATTGAGTATGTGAACCACAAATCCCGATCGTGCCGTTCAAATCCACCTGCATGGGGCCGGCTTTTCTCATATTTGCTAGCGCTCTCGGGCGCTAGCAACTACGTTAGTCTTTTTCACTGGAATACGCATGCTCGACTCCATAGTAGGGGATTCTGGGAATACTGTACTGCTGTAGATAAACTGTACCATGTAAATTTCGTTTTATCATCTACACATGATCTGAAGTTTTGTGTCTTGTTGTAAATGTCAAAAAGTAACAGTAGCTTAGGTCTTATAATGCCAAGTTATTTCTAAAATTATAATAAATAGCTAGCTCTATCTCACTACATTCAAGCTCGGAAAACAACCTCGGATATGTTTTCCGACCTTGCCGGAAAGGCCCGAGAAGATTCGAATGTTACAAAACAGTACCAACGGTTGTACTGATCTTCAAAATTTTCACCTCGAAATGGATTAAGTAGATAGAGATGATTTAAGCACAGTGAATGAGCTAGGCCATTATGAATGTGAGCCCTGTCTAGATATGCAATTTTAGATTGAGACCCGTACCCCACCCCAACACCACTGCAACATCCTATCAATAATTAAATGATTAAGAAAATTAAACCAATGGTTTAAAAATCTATTTTGTGTTAAATGATGGCTACAGCGCTAGCTCACCAATCTTTTTAAAAGATAAGCTTGTTACTGAATTAAAGCTATATCCCTGTAAAAGTTATTTTAAAAATTTCTAGTTCTAATTGAAAATTACATAAATTCCTTATAAGAATGGTCTATTTTGCAATAATTTGGGTTGTTTCATACAACTATAGAATTTTATCTTAAAACAAACACAACATTTTTTTCTTCGCGTCCAAGAAATCATTAATTGATTAAACGCATGCGTATTAGAGTTTTGGCCTAAAGTGAAATAGAATGGAAGAGTTCACTGTGGATTTGGGGAATACAGGTTAAAAGGCGATCTGGGTTTGGGTATTACATAACGGTTGGTCGCTACCGTTGAAGCACAGGAACATCGAGGCCAAATGACTTAAAATTATTACATAATTGTTTACGAAAAGCTCAGTGAGGATCCGTTGCAGAAAATGATTGCATTTAATATCCGTCGTTTTAATGCATATATATAAAAAGTACTATCTTTACAATTTTGAAGCTATATTAAAAGCTGTGCAAGAAGCAATACAAAATTTCTTTTGAATTTGAAATTCAAAAAATCTAATATATTACTATTTGACGTTCAAGATTCCCATATAACTTTGAAAGGACAGACTGTACATGTTTGTACATATGAAGGATGGCCACAAAAATGACAAAGTTTTAAATTTAAGAAGTATCGCGTACACACGAAAGAAAAGCCACAGACCGCCTATACCAGCCAATATAAACAAAGGACTATAGATGCGACAAAATCTTTCTCGATCAAAATGACAATATTACGAGTAAAGGTGGATAAATAGTTTTATTACGTGTTTGTTTAAACAAAATTAACATTCATGCTTCATCAAAGCTAGACGATATTTTATATAATTAATCGATCTTTACATTCTGCGAATTGAACGTCAAAATTCAAGTTATATTTTACATAATCAACCTATGAGATTTATTTGTATCTTGGAATAAAGAACTTGAACTTGTGTTTGCAGAATGGATCTTTTCTCATTGAAGCATACGCACGAAGCTTAATTGTGTGTTATAGATAATTGTACCCCCTCGCGCATGATCCCCTCGACCACGTTGGATGGGTAAATGCGTGCAGTTTAGTGACAATTTTTTTGTGTTTTATGTACAAATAAAAAATAACGCTCATACATGTATACGCATCTAGTCATAAAATGATTCACTGATTAGTTTGTTCAAGTTCATTTTTGATATAACTCTCATGTTGCCGTTTTCAAGCGAACCGTTTGCTTAGAGTCCCCCCGCAGAAAAAAATCAAGCGGAAAAAGAAACAAAGAGAAGTTTTAAGTTTTAATACTAATACATAATATTTAAAACAAACATATCATCTCGTGTTGTGAAATAGATTATTTGTTGAAATTTAATATCAGGCACATGCATGAAAACTTCTCATTCATATCCCGAATTTATCAGTTATGATGCTAAATAGCATAAATTTACAGGTTAAGGTTAATTTTAAGGTTAAAAGTGAAAGATTCTTTGTGTTTGTGGCTAAATAAACCCATGTACGCAAGACGCAACTCTTGTGTATTAGATAACCGCTGACCGCTAGCTAGCCCAGCCGCGACCGATTTTCTCGAGGAATGTGTTACGCAATGGTACACTGTACACACAGCACAAAACCCAGGAATATTTGAAATGCTCGCATGCAGTATAATGACTATAATGTGTTACATAGAAGTATATTATTTTTTTTTAAATCTATAATGTGTTTCACTAGAAAAGAAAAGAATGTATATATTTTCTCTTTCTCGTTTTTGAAGGATTGGCCATAATACATGTAAAAACTAAATAAAAGTAACTCATAGTCTTCACGTAAAAGCTGTAAGAAAGGCATGGCTACTTAAAAAAACTTTTTTGTAGTGAGTTATAGCATCCCGTATATGCTGGTACACTTACAGTTTTAAATTTATATCCTTTATAGGGGCAACGACTATTCGTTTACTTGCCAAATGAAAACATCGTCATGTTAACAAGTCAAGCTTTTTACACTCATATTACGCAATATCCGAACAAAATTATAATGTAACGACATTGATAAGATAATAATGAACAACTTTTGCAGCCAAAACCATAGCGAAATATTAACCGTTTTTGAGTTATAAAGCGAAGAATTTTAAGGGCTCTAAGCCCCTAATTTAAGGGGCCAGCCCTTTTTAATGATATCAAATGAAAGTCCTTGACATTTTGCACATTTTTTGTTCTATATGTGTTAAGAAAATATTTCAAACTAAAAAGTTACGAGGCAAAAACACGACCAAAAATCAGCATTTTTTATACATAAAATTTCAACTAATTTTTGGAAACTTTACATGAGGAAAATCGTAAAAACAAAACTCGGAGGACAACGTTCAAAGTTTCTATTTTCAACATTTATGACTTTGAAACGCATGCTATGGACGGTTTCTGAGCCTTTGCGTGCACAGGAATGCCTATAATTTTTTTCAAAAGGAGAATAACTCGGTACCAGAAGTGTTGATTTCAAAGATTTTCACTAGATATTGAGAAATTGTAATTTCCTATATGCCCTGAAAATTTGAACTTTTTAGGACAACAAACAAGCAAGATATTCGAGTTTTAAAAAACGTCTAGAAGAAAAAAAAGAATAAAAAGAATTACCAACAGAATCAGTACAAGGTCTTCCGTTGAAAACGGAAGACCTTAATAATAATTACTTGATAGGTGCAAAAGACAGGGAGTTATAGGGATAATAGTCTGTTTCTAAATATGTACATGTAAAATATAAATGAAATGGAGGATGAAGATGATGATGTTGATGAAATATGAATAATGCATGAATTTAATTATTATCATAATGTAACAGAGACACTTATTGCCTCTGCTGGAGTTTGAACCCGGGTCCTCTGGCACGCCAGTCCAGCACTCTACCGATCGAGCTAAAGGGTTAACCCACTAGCTAGAGCTAGTAGGAATGCCTTATACCTGACTCTACCACAATAAAATGCACCCTATTACAATACCAATCATTTTATCTTTCTAATTATCCATGTATATTTTATAATTTTTGTTACTTTGATTAACATATCAGAATCAGCACCCATAATCAACCACACCACCCCAGTCCGAACCATTACATGTAATCTGTTTTAGCTCTCTCTCTCTCTCTTTCTCTCTCTCTCTCTCTCTCTCTCTTCTGGTGTTTCCATGCTTTCTTGTGATGAGTCTCTCTCCATGTGTAACATTTAACTAATTCTGATCATATCTCAATAGATCATTTGTCAATTATGCAAGGTGTAATGTGATTTTTTTTTTAAGAAAAACATTTTTTACCAGTTTATAAAACTTTTAGACCCCAAATTATATTTTAATTTTAATACATCATTCAACAATTAAGAAAAGTGTAAATGCAAGGTTTTTTTATTTTAAGAGAAAAAACCGTCATTTTATTTAAAGTCTAAGTAAGGATACATGCGTACAGAAAATTTTTCCAGGGGAGGGGGGGGGGCAACAGTTATTTGGGGGAGGAGGGTCTGAAGCATTTTTTTGGCAATTTTTAAAAATAAATGTAATTTAAAGAAATTTGAATTTTGAAGGGGGATCTGGACCTTACCCCCCCCCCCTAGATCTGCACATGGGATAAATGTTAATTTCATGCTACTATTTGTCTACCAGGATTAAATTAAATTTTTCAAAATCTTATTGCACATCTATAGGACAGTCCCTATCATATCTCAAGATATGATGTGTCTATTCATTAAATTATAAGAGGAGTTCTGGGATCTAGGTTTTTTTTTAGGAGTGATAAACGTCAATTTTCTGCTATTATTTGACTCCCTAGATGAAATTTAAATTTTTAAACCTTACTGCACATCTTTTGGACAGCCTCTATCATATCCCAAGATATGATGTGTCTATTCATTAAATCATAAGAGGAGTTCTGGGATCTGGGTTTATTTATGAGTGATAAACGTCAATTTTCTGCTATTATTTGACTCCCTAGATGAAATTTAAATTTTTAAAACCTTACTGCACATCTTTAGGACAGCCTCTATCATATCCCAAGATATGATGTGTCTATTCATTAAATCATAAGAGGAGTTCTGGGATGTAGGTTTTGATTAGGAGAGATAAACGTCAATTTTCTGCTACCATTTGACTTTCTGGATGAAATTAAAATTTCTAAAACCTTATTGCACATCTATAGGACAGCCCCAATCATATCCCAAGAGATGACAGAGCTACTCCAAAAGTTGTAAAAGGAGTTAAGGGAACCATACTTTTTTTGCAAAAAAACGTCGTTTTTTGTTGCCCACTGATCCCTGTGTTGAAAAAAAATTTTCTGAAACCTGATCACACTTCAAAATGACACCCCCAATCATATTCTAGAAGATCATTTGGCTACTGCCAAAAAAAAATGACGTTTTTTAAATCAGATTTTTTGTAAAAAAACGTCTAAAGAAAGTTCGGGTATATTGTTGTTGTCCTGTTCCGTCTGTCCGTCCGTCCGTCCGTCCGTCCATCCGTCTGTCACGTTTTACTTTCTCAAACTGCTCTTACATCGTATAAACTAGCAATCTGAACTCTTGGAGTTTGATTGAGGGTGTCATGTTGTTTTGTAAAATGGTTTCAAAAATTCTCTGGTAGTCCTGGGGGTCAGATAATTGGTAAAAAATGATGTTTTTTCACAAAAATCCTTCTTCCTCGAACTCCTCCTACATTTTCAACAATAGACAAATCATCTTTTGGAATATGTTTTGGGGTATCCTATAGATGCGCAATAAGGTTTCGGAAATTTCAATTTTGCCCTGGGGGTCATTTGGTGGCTGAAAAATGACGTTTTTTAACAAAAAATCTGGTTTAAAAAACGTCATTTTTTTTTGGCAGTAGCCAAATTATCTGCTAGAATATGATTGGGTGTGTCATTTTGAAGTGTGATCAGGTTTCAGAATTTTTTTTTTCATCACAGGGATCGGTGGGCAACAAAAAATGACGTTTTTTTGCAAAAAAAAGTATGGTTCCCGTAACTCCTCTTACAACTTTTGGAGTAGCTACATCATCCCTTGGGATATGATTGGGGTTGTCCTATAGATGTGCAATAAGGTTTTAAAAATTTAAATTTCATCCAGGGAGTCAAAGAGTAGGAGAAAATTGACGTTTAATACTCCTAAAAAAAACCTAGATCCCAGAACTCCTCTTATGATTTAATCAATAGACACATCATATCTTGGGATATGATAGAGGCTGTCCTATAGATGTGCAATAAGGTTTTAAAAATTTAAATTTCATCTAGGGAGTCAAATAATAGCTGAAAATTGACGTTTATCACTCCTAAAAAAACCTAGATCCCAGAACTCCTCTTTATTTAATTTAATGAATAGATACATCATATCTTGAGATATGATAGGGACTGTCCTATAGATGTGCAATAAGATTTTGAAAAAAATTTATTTAATATTGGTAGACAAATAGTAGCATGAAATTAACATTTATCCCATGCGCAGATCTAGAGGGGGGTCAGGGTCAAGATCCCCCCTTCAAAATTCAAATTTCTTTAAATTACATTTAATTTATAAAATTGCCCAAAAAATGCTTTCAGACCCCCCCCCCCCCAGGAAACTCAAATAACTGTTGCCCCCCCCCCCCCTTCCCCATGAACAATTTTCTGGATCCACACATGTACGTATCCGTACTTAGACTTTAAATAAAATGACGGTTTTTTTTCTTAAAATAAAAAAAACCTTGCATTTATTTTTGCTTAAAATTAAAAAAAACCCTTACATTTACACTTTTCTTAATTGTTGAATGATGTATTAAAATTAAGATATAATTTGGGGTCTAAAAGTTTTATAAACTGGTAAAAAATGTTTTTCTTTAAAAAAAAATCACATTACACCTTGCATAATTGACAAATGATCTAATATTGAAATATGATCAGAATTAGTTAAATGTTACACATGGAGAGAGACTCATCAGTAGAAAGCATGGAAACACCAGGAGAGAGAGAGAGAGAGAGAGAGAGAGAGAGAGAGAGAGAGAGAGAGAGAGAGAGAGAGAGAGAGAGCTAAAACATATAACATGTAATGGTTTGGACTGGGGTGGTGGGGTTGATTATGGGTGCCGATTCTGATATGTTAATCAAAGTAACAAAAACTATAAAATATACATGGATGATTAGAAAGATAAAATGATTGGTATCATTCACCTTGGGACTTAAAATTGAGTCTTCCTATATAAAAAGGTACAATGTACTAAATTATAGCATACTAGTATATATACATTGTAATACTTGTTGAAAAGTAACAGAATTTAAAAAAAAAGACTGAAAACTGCAACATTGATTTAGGTTTAAAAAATGTGTATTACTACGGTACATTTATAGAAACATGCATTTATTTCTTCTGAATTTATGCTAATTAATTTAACTGATATGGGGAATCCAGGTGGACACGGGTATATTCTACCTGTACCCCCTTAGAGGACCCCATAATTGCCTAAAATAATTTGGTGTTTGTTTTGGTGAGTAGCCATTCGGGGAATAAACCATCAGATTTCTTATTTTCTGTCTATTATTCAAGTTAAAATTAATAACAATAAATGATTAAAATTAAATGTTTATATCCTCCACACCCCCCATCAGATTCAGAGTCTTCTTTAAGGTACCTCACTACACCCAGACTTATACTTTTTAAGACACTACGTCACAAGATGGCGATTTAAATGTTTTGTTAAACTTTTTATATCGTTCGATTCAGTTGTATATCGTCGTAGCTCATTGGTTAAAGTATTGGGTTTCTGAACCACAGATCATGAGTTCGAATCCGCCTGGAGCTTTTGTTCAATTTTACTGAATTAAATTTTCTAAAATGTAATTTTTCATCCAAAATTGCACATTTTTTTGCCCATTTCACTTAAATACTTCTTATCCATTATGATATCTATCATAATCAAGTAATTTTCTGCTGATTTGAGAAAATATTTCAAGGTGTAGTGAGCCACCTTAATACATTCTAACATGTGTACAGTAGCAAATTTTAAATCATTTCTTGATTGGTATTTTTCTCTAGATGCACATTAAGATTTAGGAAATTGCTTTTTAATTCTTATCGATAAGATAAACAAAATGTTATATGTATTCGGGGCAATTGTAATCCTAAACAAAGCAGGGTCATCAATAGGCTAAAAATTACCCACATGGATCAAACACTATACATATGAATAAGATAAAATACTTTATTATATCCAGTTCTGGAAAGTCAGGGTGTCTCCAAGGGGGCATAACCTATATACAATTTGATGCACACAAAGAGCAAGAATAAATTTGGTTTAGGGATGGGGGATCTCAAAAGTTCAAAGTATATCATCATTTCCTATTTCAGAGGGGTGGGGGTGGTTTAAAGACAACTCCTGGGGGTCATGTACTTACACCATCTGATGCATCATAATAATTTTAGAAACAAGAATATAGTTGGTTTAGTGGTGGGGATCTCAACAGTTTTCAAGTGTGACTGTCAGACCGGTTCGAATACCGGCGCCAGATAGCTCAGTTGGTAGAGCACCTGACTAGAGATTCAGGGGGCCCGGGTTGGAATCCCGGTCTGGTCCGTCATTATCTCTCCCATCCCATTACATTCGTGTGTTTTCAATATTCCTCCTTTCCTATTATATTTGGTGCCATGACCTGCCCCTGGAACTGAGAGGTTAACTCCTGCTAGGGGATGAACCTGGGGTAATCTTTGAGGGCCAAGATCATTTAAGGAGGGAGGAATGTAGAAGTTGGGGCTATATGGACCATGGATATCGGCCTGGATAGCTCAGTGGTAGAGCTCCTGACTAGAGTTGCAGGGGTCACGGGTTCGATTCCTGGTCCAACCATATGTTTTCAATATATATTCCTCCTTTCCTGTTACACAAGATTAATGGTATTTTCCTGTTTCATTGGGTCAGAACAATCCCATAGGGTCATGGCCTACGTTTTATTTGATGCATCATAATACATTATGAAAAAAGACCCTTTCCTCCCTATTAAATAAAACTCATATAGACATAATAAGTCTCTACACTTATTTAAATGTAATACACAAATTTAATACAAACTGTCACAAGGTCAATATGGGGTCAACTTAATATTTAAGTCTGACAAATGAAAAAATAACCTTTGCCATTAAAATGACAGAAACTGTACAAATGCGATAGGATAGGTAACAATGATGAGCTTATTTAGATATTTTAAAAAAGATGATGATGCAGAACGCTGGCAAAGGGAGATCACTTATTTAGAAAGTGAAAGTAATACTTATGTATACCGGTGTCTCATAATATTGTGGGAGTACTACATGTATTATGCTTACCTATATTGGTCAACATCATAATGATAATCCAATTAGAGCACAACATGAATCCATTAATTAGCTGATCATCACAAAAGAAATGTTTATGCATGTTAATTAATCCTATTCTGCACATGGAAAACACATACCGTTATGTACACCACGTGAAAGCCATCTAACTGAAGAGCTGGGTAAAACTAGTACCCGGTAATGCGACCTGTAGACCTGTGTTGTGTATGTAACTTAAGACAAAGATCATTTTCCTGTAACATGCATTTTCATGACTTTATTCTTTAAACCCATTGTACTGTTTTATTAGGTAAAAATACGAAAAGCACACATTTCAGCTTTAAGGTGGTACAGGACACCTGCATATTGTCATGAACTCCCTATTGCAGAAATAAACAATAAAGTATAAATATAATATCCCCCCCCCCCAAATAATGTTACCTAACAGTGAAGTGCAATGGGTTAGAGCGTTCAAATGCTGCTGGGGCTTTTCTATTTTTTACTTCAGATTCCAAAATTTTAAAAATTTATCTTTTTTTGCTAAATATCTGTATTGTAAAAATTTTAAATTATAAAACGTCACTGTGAAAGAATTTTGATTATAATACACTTTACTACATGTACATGCTTTCGTTGTTATCAAAATATTCTGCTGATGTTTATTTATCCATGAGAAGTGTGTGTGTGTAGGGGGGGGGGTTAGTATGTAACTGTGTTTGCAGGGGGTGGGGGGATTGGGGTCCAAGGTGTAGTGTTTGGTAATTTTACTACATGTATAAATATAAGTTATTTTTTTCAAGGGTCGAGGGTCTGGACCTCCCCCCCCCCACTCCAATCCCTTCTCTAAATCTGTGCCGCGATGATGTTGGCACCTAGAAGCAAAGCTAAATTAAGCCGACAACCGCCAAGGGAAGGGGGCATAATTTAGTTTTGTTTGTAATAATTATATAGACCATACTTTCTATGAAATGAAATGAAAAGATTATTGATTACCTGAAAATTCAAATGCAAACAGTTCAACCACAAATTGTACATAAAGGGTCGCTCGTGTATTATCATCGTCGGAACCCACTGCAGTGTAACAGATAGAAAACCCGTGGGTTCCGATGATGGTGTATTATGTGCACGTGGCCTTCGTTTTTACCAAAACTGGTACAAAACAGTGTTATTTAGGGGCAAACACTTGGTGCGGGTATTTCTGTCTAATGACAGCATCTAGTTTTTTATGTTTAGAATATTTTGATTTCAATTAAATTTATGAAATATTTTCTCTACGTTATTTCATAGAAAATTGTCAAAAGATTATAATTGCAATTTTTTTTTGACCTTGACCTTTTACCTTTATGTCATTTTGTTCGGCCAAGAGAGACGCTTCCATCCCAAGTGGTCCGAAGTCTCTATGATAAATAATAAAAAAGTTGGAAGTGATTTTATGGAAATTTAAATACTTTCAGGGGCAGTAACTAATAGAAGGGGGCCTCGGATCCTTTCAGTATGAATAGATTGAAGAACCCCCTTAGTGTACTGAAGACATTGGTAAAAGTTCCAAGTCTCTATCTCTTATGGTTTTAGAGGAGTAGCGATAACAAGCATTTCGTACAATAGGGGCAATAACTCTGTAATTATTCAAAGGTATGAGCCAAGGGGCTATATTTTAAAATGTCTTAGGACGTTCTACTACATCCATGAAAAAGGTTTTCTCTACCACCCTAAACAAAAGAGATCTAAAAACACATTAATTAACAGATTTCAGAATGACCTTGACCTTTGACCTTTATGTCATTTTGTTCGCCCAGGGTAGACGCTTCCATCCCAAGAGGTCCGAAGTCTCTACCATAAATAATTAAAAAGTTGGAAGTGATTTTATAGAAATTGAAATACTCTCAGGGACAATAACTACTATAAGGGGTCTCAGATCCTTTCGGTATGAATAAATTAAAGAACCCTCTAAGTGTACTGAAGACATTGGTAAAAGTTCCAAGTCTCTATCTCTTATGGTTTCAGAGGAGTAGCGATAACAAGATTTTTGTACACAAGGGCAATAACTGTGTAAGTTATGGGAGTTATTAAGCAAAGGGTCATTTGGTACCATAACTTTTTATGGTCAATAACATTAAGAAAAAATTGTTTCAATATGTCTAGCAATAAAAAAGTTTTCCCAAGGAAAATAGAAAAGAAAAATTATAAGAATAATAAAAAACATAAGAAATACAAAAGGTCTTTCACCTGAAAGGTGGAAAGACCTACAAACATAAGAAATACAAAAGGTCTTTCACCTGAAAGGTGGAAAGACCTAATAAAAAACATAAGAAATACAAAAGGTCTTTCACCTGAAAGGTGGAAAGACCTAAAAACATAAGAATAACAAAAGGTCTTTCACCTGAAAGGTGGAAAGACCTAACTAGTAGACTAATTGTTCTCGAACAATTACAGGTCTTTCCACCTCATTATTTTTTTATGTTTTGTTTCAATATAATTAATAAAACATTTTTTCTGCGTTACTTTCTAAAAAAAAAAGTCAAAAACTGAAATATGCAATTTTTTTTTGACCTTGACCTTTGACCTTTATGTCATCTTGTTTGGACAAGGCAGACACTTCCATCCCAAGTGGTCCGAAGTCTTTACGATAAATAATAAAAAATAAAAAAGGAAGTGATTTTATAGAGTATTAAATACTTTCAGGGGCAATAACTCCTGGAAGGGGGCCTCGGATCTTTTCGTTATATATAGTTATATATAGATTAAAGAACCCTCTAAGTGTACTAAAGACATTGGTAAAAGTTCCAAGTCTCTATCTCTTATGGTTTTAGAGGAGTAGTGATAACAGGCATTTTCTTCTCAAAGGGCAATAACTCTGTAAGTTCTGGGAGTTTTTTGACACAGGGTCAATTGGTACCATAACTTTTAAGGAACAATTACATAAAGTTTAATTTGTTTGGATAACCCTAATAACAAAAAAGTCACTCCGAGCTAAATAGAAAAAAAGAAGAAGAAGAAGAATAAAAAACATAAAGAAAACAAGAGGTCTTTCACCTGAAAGGTGGAAAGACCTAACTAGTAGACTAATTGTTCTCGAACAATTAGAGGTCTTTCCACCTTAGTATTTTTAATAAATTGCTAGATTGCCCGATAAGGTATACAAAAAAATATTATACCTGTGATATATATTGTACTAGAATTTTTTCCCACTTACTCTGAACAAAACTGATGTGCTCGCCAAGTGAATATTCTTTACACATTGTCAAGCGTATAAAGAGAGAACCTAACAATAGAAGAGCGTGTTCTAGAGGCTAGCTATCTTTGCACAATATGAATGGGTTGACTGTAAAAACAATTTCCACTTGAGTAACTACAGGACTTGATGTGATACCTGGCTGACCTAATTGAATACCTTATTGCGCAATCCAACAAGCTATTGAAACCCTTACTATAATTCTGTATTTCAAAAGATATGAAAATTCATTAATTAACAGATTTCCAAATGACCTTGACCTTTGACCTTTATATCATTTTGTTTGGCCAAGGTAGACGCTCCCATCCCAATTGGTTTGAAGTCTCTATGATAGATAGGAAAGGAGTTGGAAGCGATTTTATCGAAATTTCAATACTTTCAGGGGCAATAACTGCTAGAAGGGGGCCTCAGATCCTTTTGGTATGAATAGATTGAAGAACCCTCTAAGTGTACTGAAGGCATTGGTAAAATTTCCAAGTCTCTATCTCTTATTGTTTCAGAGGAGTAGCGATAACAAGCATTTCGTACAATAGGGGCAATAACTCTGTAATTATTCAAAGATATGATCCAAGGGGCTATATTTTTTAAAATGTCTTTAAATGTCCTACTACATCCATGAAAAAGTTTTTCTCTACCACCCTAAACAAAAGAGATATAAAAACTCATTAATTAACAGCTTCTCAAATGACCTTGACCTTTGACCTTTATGTTATTTTGTTCGGCCAAGGTAGACGCTTCCATTCCAAGTGGTCCGAAGTCTCTATGATAAATAATAAAAAAGTTGGAAGTGATTTTATGGAAATTTAAATACTTTCAGGGGCAATAACTACTACAAGGGGGCCTCAGATCCTTTTGGTATGAATAGATTGAAGAACCCTCTAAGTGTAATGAAGACATTGGTAAAAGTTCCAAATCTCTATCTCTTATGGTTTCAGAGGAGTAGCGATAACAAGCATTTCCTTCTCAAAGGGCAATAACTCTGTAAGTTCTGGGAGTTTTTTGACACAGGGTCAATTGGTACCATAACTTTTAATGAGCAATTACATAAAGTTTAAATTGTTTGGATAACTCTAATAACAAGAGGCCCATGGGGCCACATCGCTCACCTGAGCAACAATGGGCGTTCAAAAGATATTGTGCCATATGGCCCCTCAGTAGAATAACAAAAAATAAATATTGTAAAGTATTCGAATTTTACACTTATTTTTGCATACACGTAATCTTTGACATTGTATCTTTATGGAATACTATTTTTACCCAGAATAAGAAAATCCTACGCAAGATATAAAACTAACATTTGGTAGGGGTACACTGTTAACTTCCAATTCCCTATATTTTCGTTCTGCCCCCACCCCCTTCCCCCACTTTATAAAGCAATCAAAATATATGAGAACATATAGGTACATTTTCTTCCTCAACTACTTACTAGTTATTGTATTTTTTTTAAAATATCATATAATAGTCATTGCATTTTATTAAATATCCTATAGATGTGAAGAAGAAAATTGTACTCCAATCCGCTCAATTCCTCAAATTAAAAACATTCAAAAATTTATTTTGTCTTCTCCGTTATAATTAAATGACTGTTGTTTACCTGGCGTAAACTCGTGTGACTTTTATAACTTTACTCACATTTGAGTGATGAATACACTGGAATGAAAATTGTTGTCACGTGACATGTTAAAGAATTATAAAAATCAATGTTACAGTATTGACAGGCACATCACTCTATTTTACTAAGGCACACCCATCATTTATATCTTTATTCAAAAATAAAAATGGCTACAGACCAGGATAATTTTCCGCTGTAATATTTTCTTTGGAATAGCGATAATTCCTTTATCCCCGCAAAAGAAATGTGTCAGAACCATGGAAATTGTTTAACGGTGTCGTTTTTATTTACTCATGTCTGAAAAACTATCAAAATTGATGTAGATTTCACATTATTCATTGTATAAAGAGGGGGCCCCAGAGAGTAGTTATATACAGCATATCATCCGTTAATTTTTTTGTACAAGTATTTAACATTTAGCAACACATTTCTAATGATCAACCAAAATTTCAGTGTCAATCGTAGAATTATAAGCAAGATACAGAGCTTACAATTCTGCTAGGTTTGAGTCATATTTTTTTCACACGAGTTAAAAATTATTACATTCAGCTTAAGATTTTTAACTTGGTATTTCCTATTCAGCATTTAAAGTGGAAAAAAAAGAATGGCCTCAGATCTGTGTACATAGAATTGTGAGCAAATCTCTGTATCTTGCTTATAATTCGAAGCTTAACACTCAAATAGGTTAGTAAATAGAAATTGTAAACAATTAAACATAAGAAACATGCACTATAACAAATAAAGTGCACAATTTATTTTTCAAAATGAATCATATACATGTATATACCTACATATATATTTCCGTCAGCGATATTAAACTCTATTTAAATTTATGAATAAACTCGAGAAAATGCTAAGCATCTCAACAAAACACATTGCATTAATCTAATATTACGCAAAAGATCATACCGAATTACCGATAGAATGAATAGTATTTTAGTACTCTTTTAATACATCAGATTTTGCTTAATTTGCGCAGGTAAACAGTTAACTGGCTGATTTACCGAAGTCTCTGTTTGATTTGATACGTAAAAATTTACAAAATACAGGCGATAGTTCCCAGGTTACAAAGCATAGATAATGAAAACGAAACGAAAATCAAAACAAGCTAACACCACCGTCATATGTGAAAACTGTCAACGCATTGAAATATTTCACCTCAATTTACTTCACAAAATCGGCACCAATGTATTCTGCATGTTTCAAAGATCCCCTTCGTACGCGAACTGTTGCACAACATTGTCAGATCGACCCGTTTATCTTAAACACGAGTCTTGGTAAAATGGGTGGGCAAACCCGGGCCGGGGCAAAATAAAAGCCGGGGCAGATCGGCAATCGTCAATTCCAAAATACGCATTGTTTTGCAGCAATATTTACAGCGAATACAAATATACTGGTCCGTAACATATCCTCAAAATTTTAATGAGATTGGCATAATAATAACTGCCAATCTTTTGTTTTGCCCCGGCCCGCGTTTGCCTACCCATTTTACCAATCTCATCATGCTCATGGAATACCGAACCCGAAGCTATAAACTGATTGAAACACGCCTTTCCTTTATTATTATTTTCGTAATAACTCAGATTTGAAACAGAATTAGCCAATAATTTTTGCAATTTATATTTTCCTTTCCATAAGGATTATTTACGCTAAATTACATTGAATTTGACTCGGTAGTTCTTGAGAAGAAGATTTTTTAAAATGCACCCCCCTTTTTCTACAGTTTCGAGGTTTTCTCCGCTTTGAATAAAGATCGATCTTTCATTTTTGCAATTTATATTAACCTTCCCATAAGAATGCTTTGTGCCAAATTTGGTTGAAATTGGATGAGCGGTTTTTGAGAAGAAGTTCAAAATGTTAAAAGTTTACAGACGGACAGACGGACAGACGGACGGACGGACGGACAGACGGACGACGGACAAAAGGTGATCAGAATAGCTCACTTGAGCTTTCAGCTCAGGTGAGCTAACAAAAAAGTCACCCCGAGCTAAATAGAAAAAAAGAAGAAGAAGAATAAACAAGAGGCCCATGGGGCCACATCGCTCACCTGAGCAACAATGGGCGTTCAAAAGATATTGTGCCATATGGCCCCTCAGTAGAATAACAAAAAATAAATATTGTAAAGTATTCGAATTTTACACTTATCTTTGCATACACGTAATCTTTGACATTGTATCTTTATGGAATACTATTTTTACCCAGAATAAGAAAATCCTACGCAAGATATAAAACTAAACATTTGGTAGGGGTACACCTCCCTCCAATTCCCTATATTTTCGTTCTGCCCCCTCCCCCTCCCCCCACTTTATAAAGCGATCAAAATATATGAGAGCATATAGGTACATTTTCTTCCTCAACTACTTACTAGTTATTGTATTTTTTTTTGAATATCATATAATAGTTATTGCATTTTATTAAAAAAAAATGCTATAGATGTGAAGAAGAAAATTGTACCCCAATCCGCTCAATTTCTCAAATTAAAAACATTCAAAAATTTAATTTGTCTTCTCCATTATAATTAAATGACTGTTGTTTACCTGGCGTATACTCGTGTGACTTTTATAACTTTACTCACATTTGATTGATGAATACACTGGAATGAAAATTGTTGTCACGTGACATGTTAAAGAGCTATAAAAATCAATGTTACAGTACAGACAGGCACATCACTCTATTTTACTAAGGCCCACCCATTATTTTCATCTTTATTCAAAAATAAAAAATAGATACAGACCCGGATAATTTTCCGTTGTAATATTTTCTTAGGAATAGCGATAATTCCTTTATCCCCGCAACAGAAATGTGTCAGAACTATGGAAATTGTTTAACGGTGTCGTTTTTATTTACTCGTGTCTGAAAAACTATCACAATTGATGTAGATTTCACATTATCCATTGTATAAAGAGGGGGCCCCAGAGAGTACTTATACAGCATATCATCCTTTATTTTTTTTTGTACAAGTATTTAATATTTAGCGAGACATTTCTAATGATCAACCAAAATTTCAGCGTCAATCGTAGAATTATAAGCAAGATACAGCAAGATAATCTGCTAGGTTTGAGTCATATATTTTGTTCACATGAGTTTATTACATTCAGCTTAAGAATTTTAACTTTGTATTTCCTATTCAGCATTTAAAGTGGGAAAAAAGAATGGCCTCAGATCTGTGTACATAGAATTGTGAGCAAATATCTGTATCTTGCTTATAATTCGAAGCTTAACACTCAAATATGGTTAGTAAATAGAAATTGTAAACAATTAAACACAAGAAACATAATTATTGTTACTATAACAAATAAAGTGCACAATTTATTTTTCAAAATATATACCTACATATTTCCGTCAGCGATATTAAACTCTATTTAAACTTATGAATAAATTCGAGAAAATGCTAAGCATCTCAACAAAACACATTGCATTAATCTAATAGGCCTATTACGCAAAAGATCATACCGAATTACAGATAGAATGAATAGTATTTTAGAACTCTTTTAATACATCAGATTTTGCTTAATTTGCGCAGGTTAACAGTTAACTGCCTGAATTACCGAAGTCTCTGTTTGAGTTGATACGTAAAAATTACAAAATACAGGCGATAGTTCCCAGGTTACAAAGCATAGATAATGAAAACGAAACGAAAATCAAAACAAGCTCACACCACCGTCATATGTGAACTGTGAACGCATTGAAATATTTCACCTCAATTTACTTCACAAAATCGGCACCAATGTATTCTGCATGTTTCAAAGATCCCCTTCGTACGCGAACTGTTGCACAACAAACTAATTCATCATTGTCAGATCGACCCGTTTATCTTAAACAAAGAACCTTGGTAAAATGGGTGGGCAAACCCGGGCCGGGGCAAAATAAAAGCCGGGGCTGATAGGCAATCGTCAATTCCAAAATACGCATTGTTTTGCAGCAATATTTACAGTGAATACAAATATACTGGTCCGTAACATATCCTCAAAATTTTAATGAGATCGGCATATTAATAACTGCCAATATTTTGTTTTGCCCCGGCCCGGGTTTGCCTACCCATTTTACCATGACTCATGGAACACCGAACCCGAAGCTATAAACTGATTGAAACACGCATTTCCTTTATTATTATTTTCGTAATAACTCAGATTTGAAACAGAATTAGCCCATAATTTTTGCAATTTATATTTTCCTTTCCATAAAGATTATTTATGCTAAATTACATTGAGTTTGACTCAGTAGTTCTTGAGAAGAAGATTTTTAAAAATGCACCCCCCTTTTTCTACAGTTTCGAGGTTTTCTCCGCTTTGAATAAAGATCGGTCTTTTATTTTTGCAATTTATATTAACCTTCCTATAAGAATGCTTTGTGCCAAATTTGGTTGAAATTGGCTGAGCGGTTTTAGAGAAGAAGATCAAAATGTACAAAAGTTTACAGACGGACAGACGGACAGACGGACGGACGGACAGACGGACGGACGGACGACGGACAAAATGTGATCAGAATAGCTCACTTGAGCTTTCAGCTCAGGTGAGCTAAAAACATAAAGAAAACAAGAGGTCTTTCACCTGAAAGGTGGAAAGACCTAACTAGTAGACTAATTGTTCTCGAACAATTAGAGGTCTTTCCACCTATATTATTTTTTATGTTTTGTTTCAATTTAATTATTTAAACATTTTCTCTGCGTTACTTTATAGAAAAAAGGTTTAAAACTTAAATATGCTATTTTTTATTATTTGACCTTGACCTTTGACCTTTATGCCATTTTGTTTGGACAAGGTAGACGCTTCCATCTCAAGTGGTCCGAAGTCTTTACGATGAATAATAAAAAAGTTGGAAGTGATTTTATAGAATATTGAATACTTTCAGGGGCAATAACTACTAGAAGTGGGGCTGGGATCATTTCGGTATATATAGATTAAAGAACCCTCTAAGTGTAATGAAGACATTGGTAAAAGTTCCAAGTCACTATCTCTTATGGTTTTAGAGGAGTAGCGATAACAAGCATTTCGTACAAAAGGGGCAATAAATCTGTAATTATTCAAAGGTATGAGCCAAGGGGCTATATTTTAAAATGTCTTAAGATGTCCTACTAGATCTATGAACAAGTTTTTCTCTACCACCCTAAACAAAAGAGATCTAAAAACTCATTAATTAACATATATTCAAATGACCTTGACCTTTGACCTTTATGTCATTTTGTTCGGCCAAGGTAGACGCTTCCATCCCAAGTGGTCCGAAGTCTCTACGATAATTAATAAAAAAGTTGGAAGTGATTTTATTGGAATCTTAATATTTTCAGGGGCAATAACTACTAGAAGGGGGCCTCAGATCCTTTCGAAATGAATAGACTGAAGAACCCTCTAAGTGTACTGAAGACATTGGTAAAAGTTCCAAGTCTCTATCTCTTATGGTTTCAGAGGAGTAGCGATAACAAGCATTTCGTACACAAGGGCAATAACTTTGTAAGTTCTGGGAGTTTTCAAGCAAAGGGTCATTTGGTACCATAACTTTTCATGACCAATAACATAAAGAATAAATTGTTTCGATATCTCTTGAAACAAAAAAGTTTTCCCAAGAAAAATAGAAAAGAAAAATTAGAAGAACTAGTAGACTAATTGTTCTCGAACAATTAGAGGTCTTTCCACCTTATTATTTTTTTTATTATTATAATGTTGTTTCAATTAAACTAATTAAATATTTTCTCGGCGCTATTTCATTAAACAATTATCAAAAGATTAAGATTGCAAAACTTTTTTTTGTTTGACCTTGACCTTTGACCTTTATGTCATTTTGTTCGGCCAAGGTAGTCGCTTCCATCCCAAGTGGTCCGAGGTCTCTACGATGAATAATAAAAAAGTTTGAAGTGATTTTATAGAAATTGAAATACTTTCAGGGGCAATAACTACTAGAAGGAGGCCTCGGATCCTTTCGGTATGAATAGATTGAAGAACCCTCTAAGTGTACAGAAGACATTGGTAAAAGTTCCAAGTCTCTATCTCTTATGGTTTTAGAGGCGTAGCGATAACAAGCATTTCGTACATTAGGGGCAATAACTCTGTAATTATTCAAAGGTATGAGCTAAGGGGCTATATTTTAAAATGTCTTAAGATGTCTTTCTTCATCTATGAAAAAAGTTTTTTTCTACCACCCTAAACAAAAGAGATCTAAAAACTCATTAATTAAAAGATTTCCAAATGACCTTGACCTTTGACCTTTATGTCATTTTGTTCGGCCAAGGTAGACGCTTCCATCCCAAGTGGTCCGAAGTCTTTACGATAAATAACAAAAAAGTTGGAAGCGATTTTATAGAAATTTAAATACTTTCAGGGGCAATAACTACTATAAGGGGGGCTCAGATTCTTTCGGTATGAATAGTTTGAGGAACCCTCGAAGTGTACTGAAGACATTGGTAAAAATTCCAAGTCTCTATCTCTTATGGTTTCAGAGGAGTAGCGATAACAACCATTTCGCATACAAGGGCAATAACTTTGTAAGTTTTGGGAGTTATTAAGCAAAGGGCCATTTGGTACCATAACTTTTAATGGCCAATAACATAAAGTAAAAATTGTTTCAATATCTCTTGAATTAAAAAAGCTGTCCCTGGAAAAAGGAAAAGAAAAAAAATAATAATAAAAAACATAAGAATAACAAAAGGTCTTTCACCTGAAAGGTGGAAAGACCTAATAATAAAAAACATAAGGAATGCAAAAGGTCTTTGACCTGAAAGGTGGAAAGACCTAAAAACATAAGAATAACAAAAGGTCTTTCACCTGAAAGGTGGAAAGACCTAATAATAATAATAACTAGTAGACTAATTGTTCTCGAACAATTAGAGGTCTTTCCACCTTCGTATTTTTAATAAATTGCTAGATTGCCCGATAAGATATACAAAAAAATATTAAAATTGTGATATATATTGTACTAGAATTTTTTCCCACTTACTCTGAACAAAACTGATGTGCTCGCCAAGTGAATATTCTTTACACATTGTCAAGCATATAAAGAGAGAACCTAACAATAGAAGAGCGTGTTCTAGAGGCTAGCTATCGTTGTACAATATGAATGGGTTCACTGTAAAAACAATTTCCACTTGAGTAACCACAGGACTTGATGTGATACCTGGCTGACCTAATTGAATACCTTATTGCGCAATCCAGCAAGCTATTGAAACCCTTACTATAATTCTGTATTTCAAAACATATGAAAATTTATTAATTAACAGATTTCCAAATGACCTTTACCTTTGACCTTTATATCGTTTTGTTCGGCCAAGGTAGACGCTTCCATCCCAAGTGGTTTGAAGTCTCTATGATAGATAGGAAAAGAGTTGGAAGTGATTTTATGGAAATTTCAATACTTTCAGGGGCAATAACTGCTAGAAGGGGGCCTCAGATCCTTTCGGTATGAATAGATTGAAGAACCCTCTAAGTGTACTGAAGGCATTGGTAAAATTTCCAAGTCTCTCTCTCTTATTGTTTCAGAGGAGTAGCGATAACAAGCATTTCATACAATAGGGGCAATAACTCTGTAATTATTCAAAGGTATGAGCCAAGGGGCTATATTTTAAAATGTCTTAAGATGTCCTACTACATCCATGAAAAAGTTTTTCTCTACCACCCTTAACAAAAGAGACATAAAAACTCATTAATTAACAGCTTCTCAAATGACCTTGACCTTTGACCTTTATGTCATTTTGTTCGGCCAAGGTAGATGCTTCCATCCCAAGTGGTCCGAAGTCTGTATGATAAATCATAAAAAAGTTGGAAGTGATTTTATGGAAATTTAAATACTTTCAGGGGCAATAACTGCTAGAAGGGGGCCTCAGATCCTTTCGTTATGAATAGATTGAAGAACCCTTTAAGTGTACTAAAGACATTGGTAAAAGTTCCAAGTCTCTATCTCTTATGGTTTTAGAGGAGTAGTGATAACAAGCATTTCCTTCTCAAAGGGCAATAACTCTGTAAGTTCTGGGAGTTTTTTGACACAGGGTCAATTGATACCATAACTTTTAATGAACAATTACATAAAGTTTAATTTGTTTGGATAACCCTAATAACAAAAAAGTCACTCCGAGCTAAATAGAAAAAAAGAAGAAGAAGAAGAAGAAGAAACTAGTAGACTAATTGTTCTCGAACAATTAGAGGTCTTTCCACCTCATTATTTTTATGTTGATAATAATTTTGTTACAATTCACTTAATGACATTTTTTCTCTGCGTTATTTCATTAAAAATTGTCAGAAGATTAAGATTTCAATTTTTTTTTTCTTTGACCTTGACCTTTGACCTTTATGTCATTTTGTTGGGCCAAGGTAGACACATCCATCCCAAGTGGTCCGACGTCTCTATGATAAATAATAAAAAAGTTGGAAGTGATTTTATAGAATATTGAATACTTTCAGGGGCAATAACTGCTAGAAGGGGGCCTCGGATCATTTCGGTGTAAATAGATTGAAGAACCCTCTAAGTGTACTGAAGCCATTGGTAAAAGTTCCTAGTCTCTATCTCTTTTGGTTTCAGAGTAGTAGCGATAACAAGCATTTCGTGCAATAGGGGCAATAACTCTGTAATTATTCAAAGGTATGAGCCAAGGGGCTATATTTTAAAATGTCTTAAGATGTCCTACTATATCAATGAAAAAGTTTTTCTCTAGCACCCTAAACAAAGGAGATCTATAAACTCATTAATTAACAGATTTTTAAATGACCTTGACCTTTGACCTTTATGTCATTTTGTTCGGCCAAAGTAGACGCTTCTATCCCAAGTGGTCCGAAGTCTCTACGATAAATAATAAAAAAGTTGGAAGTGATTTTATAGAAATTGAAATACTTTCAGGGGCAATAACTACTACAAGGGGGCTTCGGATCCTTTCGGTATTAGTAGATTGAAGAACCCACTAAGTGTACTGAAGACATTGGTAAAAGTTTCAGGTCTCTATCTCTTATGGTTTCAGAGGAGTAGCGATAACAAGCTTTTCGTACACAAGGGCAATAACTTTGTAAGTTTTGGGAGTTATTAAGCAAAGGGTCATTTGGTACCATAACTTTTTATGGTCAATAACATAAAGAAAAAATTGTTTCAATATTTCTTGAAATAAAAAAGCTGTCCCTGGAAAAAAAGAGAAGAAAAAAAAAAAAAAAAATAATAATAATAATAATAATAATAAAAAACATAAGAAATACAAAAGGTCTTTCACCTGAAAGGTGGAAAGACCTAAAAACATAAAGAAAACAAGAGGTCTTTCACCTGAAAGGTGGAAAGACCTAATAATAATAATAATAAAAAACATAAGAAATACAAAAGGTCTTTCACCTGAAAGGTGGAAAGACCTAATAACTAGTAGACTAATTGTTCTTGAACAATTAGAGGTCTTTCCACCCTACTATTTTTTTAATAAATTGCTAGAATGCTCAGTAAGGTATACAAAAATAGTATACCTGTGTTATATGTTGTACTAGAAAATTAGAATACTGCAAAGCCATAAATGAGTTTTAAGAGATTATTTTGTATTTCAAGCCATGATTGCTTTAAGAATTCCGTTGTTTATCGTAGATATCTTTTGAATTACTTTTTCTGAATTTTTTCCCATTTACTCTGAACAAAATTGATGTGCTCGCCAAGTGAATATTCTTTACACAAGCATATAAAAAGAAAACCTAACAATAGAAGAGCGTGTTCTAGAGGCTAGCTATCGTTGTACAATATGAATGGGTTGACTGTAAAACAATTTCCACTTGAGTAACCACAGGACTTGATGCGATACCTGGCTGACCTAATTGAATACCTTATTGCGCAATCCAGCAAGCTATTGAAACCCTTACTAAAATTCTGTATCAAATGATACGATAATTCATTAATTAACAGATTTCCAAATGACCTTGACCTTTGACCTTTATGTCATTTTGTTCGGCCAAGGTAGACGCTTCCATTCCAAGTGGTCCGACGTCTTTATGATAAATAATAAAAAAGTTGAAAGTGATTTAATGGAAATGTAAATACTTTCAGGGGCAATAACTGTTAGAAGAGGGCCTCAGATCCTTTTGGTATGAATAGATTGAACAACCCTCTAAGTGTACTGAAGACATTGGTAAAAGTTCCAAGTCTCTATCTCTTATTGTTTCAGAGGAGTAGCGATAACAAGCATTTTGTACAATAGGGGCAATAACTCTGTAATTATTCAAAGGTATGAGCCAAGGGGCTGTATTTTAAAATGTCTTAAGATGTCCTACTACATCCATGAAAAAAATTTTCTCTACCACCCTAAACAAAAGAGATCTGAAAAATCATTAATTAACAGATTTCCAAATGACCTTGACCTTTGACCTTTATGTCATTTTGTTCGGCCAAGGTAGATGCTTCCATCCCAAGTGGTCCGAAGTCTGTATGATAAATCATAAAAAAGTTGGAAGTGATTTTATGGAAATTTAAATACTTTCAGGGGCAATAACTGCTAGAAGAGGGCCCCAGATCCTTTCGGTATGAATAGATTGAACAACCCTCTAAGTGTACTAAAGACATTGGTAAAAGTTCCAAGTCTCTATCTCTTATGGTTTTAGAGGAGTAGTGATAACAGGCATTTCCTTCTCAAAGGGCAATAACTCTGTAAGTTCTGGGAGTTTTTTGACACAGGGTCAATTGGTACCATAACTTTTAAGGAACAATTACATAAAGTTTTATTTGTTTGGATAACCCTAATAACAAAAAAGTCACTCCGAGCTAAATAGAAAAAAAGAAGAAGAAGAAAAAACATAAAGAAAATAAAAAACATAAGAAATACAAAAGGTCTTTCACCTGAAAGGTGGAAAGACCTAATAAAAAACATAAGAAATACAAAAGGTCTTTCACCTGAAAGGTGGAAAGACCTAAAAACATAAAGAAAACAAGAGGTCTTTCACCTGAAAGGTGGAAAGACCTAAATATTGAATAAAATTATAAACTTTTACGGTCAAATTTTCAGAATTCTCTTTTGATAAACAAATATAATCATTCACGACTTTATAATCAATCAAATTCTTTAAAAGTTGAATAGTATAAACCACAAACTAACTCAAAGAAAATTAAAATGTAAAATGTAAAATATGGAGATATGTATGTATATTTTAGATTTTTTTTCTCATGTATTTAATCATACAACTGAATATGTTAGTTTTGAGAGGACAGTTTTTATACGCTCATGAACCAGTCTGAGAGTAGTAGGGTTTTTTTTTTCCAGTGCACTCCAACTTTACTAGATTATATATCACACAAGTTCTGATTGATCCTATTTTGAATTCATTATTTACTTTAAACATGGTCAATCGGCACAGACATGATATTTTATCAAGCAAAAGACAAATATAATTGAAAACAATACATGAAATTGATCCTCCATGTTTTGGGATTTGAGTCCTATCATATGTAAAAGTAGTCAAATTACACAGTGAGTGTACCGTATAGTTAAAAAAAATTCCACCAAGCAAGGTTAACTATTTATTTATAAATTTACTCGCATGTATTTTATATTAAATATGAAACTTTCTAAATTTTTATACCTTTGTTAATATTTTCTATGTAAAATTACAACGAATACATGTACTTGTAAACATGCTATTCTATTTAACCGTGAAATAGTTCCCGTGTTATCTACCCAGTCATCGAAACTATTCATCGGCGGCAGTCAATCTTTCAGAATAATTCGAGTCACTTCGTAAAATTCAAAGTCCGGTAACTATAATTTGTTTACTATCAAATATTTTCTTCGGTATAATAAAATACCTATTTACTGGCTATCAGGACAATAGCTAATACGAGATTCCTCTGACTCTAACCCCCGCTTTTATATTGGGACGTGCGCACGTCCCAATATAAAAGCGGGGGTTAGAGTTATTCTCTTTTGAGAAGTGGACAGGCATAGCCTACATCCACTTCTCTTCGCAAGCCCTCATATTTTGATTCTGGAAAACGTGTAAATGTCGGAACCGAAGACGGTTTACGCTTCGACCCATGTTTCGACTCCAGTTTCTCTATATTTTTGTAACAGACCTATAAGTTCCTCATTTTAAACATAAATGCACACATTTATCACAAAAAATTAAACACTAACCCGCTGTCAAATCATTTTCTCAACTTCTACATCCCGGGTTTAAATTTTGTGTATTGCATCGTTTATCTAGGTCAGTGCAGCTTAAATGTTTGTGTTTCGGATAAAATTGGAAATATATCCCAAGAAAATAGTGCCGAAAACGTCACTGAAATAATTAAATCCTACAATGTATAAAAAAAACCAGTGAGTCACAAAATTACACAGTGGTATTTCTTCCCTTTTTAACCATCTCGTTTGGTGACGTACCCAAAATTTGCTCTGGATCTATTCTTAAACATTAAAACAAACTGATTAATATAGCATGAAAGATTAAAATCAAGTTTTTTTTGTGTTCGTGACAAATTATTTTTGCTAATTTTTCTTTAAATAGTTAAACAATTCTTTATATCTCTTTAAATTATAAAAAGAATATGTTTTATCAAAAGTCTACAATCATACACGCAAAACAATATATTTTCCAATTTTTCCAATTTAATTTTTTTACTTTTTAAACCACTAATAGCGAGCGATCACATAATTCAAACCCGGGATGTAGAAGTTAAGAAAATGATTTGACAGCGGGTTAGTGTTGAATTTTTTGTGATAAATGTGTGCATTTATGTTTAAAATGAGGAACTTATAGGTCTGTTACAAAAATTCAGAGAAACTGGAGTCGAAACATGGGTCGAAGCGTAAACCGTCTTCGGTTCCGACATTTACACGTTTTCCAGAATCAAAATATGAGGGCTTGCGAAGAGAAGTGGATGTAGGCTATGCCTGTCCACTTCTCAAAAGAGAATAGGGTTAGAGTCAGAGGAATCTCGGATTAGACAATAGCAAGTTTATTGTCCCCCTGAATCCTCTGGAAAAAGGTATTTTAGTATATAATATTCTTGCAAGAACCCATCTCGGATAAATTTAGAAGGATTGGAAATTTTATGCAGATGATTACGTACCTTTCATCGACAATGTATGCCACTACCCGACATCACACCAAGCGTTTCCGATCACGTGCATATGGAGGTCGCTCCCACATTTACTTCATACAAATCGAAAGTAAAACCAGCAAGATCCATATGTACATTCTCTCACCAGAGGCTTACACCTCTGTCAACGCTAAAAATTTTTGTACCACTGAGAAGGATATTTCATGTATTTTGTTAGATAATGATCTTTTTTCACAGGGACTACTTCTTTCAGGGCACATGCAATGTGTACACCAGGTCACGTGATCCTCACGTTAGCTTGATGACGCGACCTCTAAATATAGAATGGGGCACATGCAGCAGCTTCCTTGGGAGTGTGCAGTCTGTTTATATAAAAACAGAAAACACGTGGTTTTGAGGGTAGACCTGTTTGAAGCTAGATATTTTGAGAAAATGCCGTATCGTGTGCCCTTTTTTTGGTGTTAGCTGATGAGATAGTTAACAAATAACATTTCCTCCGAATATTTTGTCATGAGAAATACAAACTGATTTTTAAGAATTGTTTTCCCTCTATAGTGTTATATATAGTGAAAACAATTACCGGTGTGATACTTTGAAGGGCTGTATGTTGACATGTAAAAATGCATGTAGATGCCAGTTTTCAGTATTTTATGTCAAATTTTGATGAAAGAAATTATTTTATGCAGTCTGAAGATTGAAAAATGCTTTTAAAATTTTGTAATGAAATAAATTTGAAAAATAATGAATTTTGGTGTGGAAAACACATAATTTTCAATATATAATAAAAAAAACCTTAGGAAATGGATGATATGAAGTCAGTGGAGCTTAAGAAATTGATTTCTGTATTCTAGATGCTGTAAAGGTGATCAGATCAGTTGAACGCAGTCATAAATGATTCCCTCAGACTTTGTCGTAAGAGTACGCAGCGACTAGTTTTTCATTGAATGACCAATTTTGAGTTTACACGCAGTCTCAGAATTAAGCGACAAGTGTGAAACATTGCGAAGAAGAACACGAACATTTTATCGAAGGACTATTTTGACAAAAACTTAAATTTCTTAGATTTTAGCTCACCTTATGTAAGATTTGATTTCACTGCCTACAGAGCCATGAGTCAAGGAATGAGAGGATTTGAACAAATATATGTGCTATGTTTATGTTTATTTTACATTGAGTTTCCCATTGATGATATATTTCAGGCAGAAACATGCTTAAACACTTTTTACATGATCACCCAGATGCATATTTTGTGTAGGAAATAGGTTTCATGCATTTAGTTAAGAAGGTCCTTAGGAGTCAAGTACATGTATACATAATATCATCATGATTGAATCTAGGAGCTGTTCATTGTTTTCATCCTCAAGAACCAATGGATTTCACTTTACCTGAAAATGTTTTTATGCAATATAGCCAAAAAATCAGTTTCCACCCACATTTTAACATGTTTAAGGGGAGTTCCTTATTTACAAAATACAAATACTGATATTTATGTTTGAATGACATAAGATATTGAGATATTAGTCAATGTTAAATTAAATGTATAGAAGGAGATATTGCTATTTTTTATATGGTTACCCCAGTACACCTGTCATATTCTACATAATGAAAATCAAAATTTGAATGGAATTATGTCATGTAACATGTATGGGTACAATATAGATGCCCCACCCATATCTAGAACTATGAGGGTTGGTCTGATTCTTATTTTAGTATTGTGATATGGCATGCACTTATGTGATTTCTCTTGTAAATATGCTTCAGAAATGCATTGCCTTATTGAATTACTCCTTCTATATGCTCATTGCTCTTGCTGTAAATTATCTAAGATGTGTCAATCATTATTGTTCAGTAATTCTCTTCAAATTCTATAGGAATGGCCTGATGAGGGGTGTAATTAAATGTGTCCAATTGAAATTTCATGGCTACTTTTGCTCTTCGGATAGAATGTTACATAAATCACAAAATGAAGTTGCATCCCAGTTGTTTTTTTTACATTCTTATCATCAAAGCAAGATTTATGGTTGTCAGGACAGATCTGAGCTCCATTACATGCTGATATCATTTGTGCTGTCCTGTGTTACCATGCTGCTTTTAGATAAAAGTGAGCATGGCAGTGTGTAGACAAGTAAACAGGCTTTACCTGATATATAAATTTACCAGATACAGATTTCAGTTTTTACTGGATAATTTACAATATAGATATAAAATTTATGAACAATAGAGGTAAATTTCTTCTTTGTTATGCAATGATTACATAATGAAGTGACTCTAATGAAATGTTTTTGATTTGATGTAAAGAAGAATGTATATACTCTGATTTGATACCAAGATGATTTTGTAATTCATTGTTTTAAGGATAAAAATTGGCCTTAGATCATGCATGTTTTCATGTTCCAAATGTGTTTCCTCTGTGCTATTTTCTTCAGGCTGAGTAAGGGAGATAAATCCTCAATAACTAAAGAAATAGAGGGAGCTTGATGACAGGGTTTTAGGGATTTGGTGACAGTTGAATGGGAATTCTCAGGTGCAAATGAAAGGGATCTGACATCTTTACAGTCCCTTCAAGGGAAGTCATCGACGGGCGAAGACTTTGAGGACACGTTTAAAAACATCACAGGAGATGACATTGCTGCTGATTTATGTAAAATCATCGATAAATCGGTAGCGTACAGAAACTGATTTTTCAAACATCTGTCAAACTAGATCATGTGATCATATTTTAATTTTACCTCCGCAAAATAGTTCTCCCAGTAACGTTGAAATAAAAATAAATGAAGGCGTTAAAGATTAAAATTTAAATATTTATAATCATATTCATAGATAAAATGAATAACTACATAGATTTTAATTACATTTTGCCAATCGTTTAAGTTTGTACAAGAATCTTGTACATCGGGCGTTGACAGAGGTGTAAGCGTGAGAGAATGCCATATGTACGGTACAATGATATCGGATTTATAATTATTATGTAAACGTAAAATTAAGACAAAACTTTCTGTTGTGTTTAAGGTGGAATAACACACCTGGAAAAAGACACTAGCTCAAATTGACAGTAAATTATTTGAATATGAAAGATATAAATAAACAGTACTAATGTAAAATAAGCGAAAAATTTGCAGTTTGGGGATAGGATAAAAAATGAATAAATATCTAAAAGATTCTATCCAGTAAGTAACACCAAAAGCCTCTGCGGGATTCCGTGAACTCGGGAAGTACGGATCACAAGACCGGAGGTCGTGAGTTCAAGCCCCGGCCGGTGTAATAAAGAATATTGACCCGGGTTGAAAACTGACCCGGGTATCATTTTTCAACGTTGAATATTGACCCGGGGTTCATTTTTCAACGTTTAAAATTGAGACCGAAAGTCGTGAAATTAATACCCGGAATCATTTTTCAACAGCTTGAAAAAGATTTTTCTAAACACTGATGACCTCGACACGTTGAAAATTGACCCTGTTGAAAATTGACTCCAACAATTTTGAACTGTCTTTGAACTGAACTGGAACTTGCTCTACACGGTTTAAATGTACATGTTCATGTACATATACTTGAAAGTTTCAGTTTTAAAACTTTCATTCTGTCCGATACATATGCGGACGTTGCTGATTTATTTTAGGTTGATTTGTCCGATTACAATCATTTAATATTAAGACTGAAAACGTTGTACATGTACCACAGGTGCTTGTGTAGAAAAAGAAGAACATCGTTAAAAAAGTGGATACCTCGGAGGAAAAATAACCTCCGAGGTACCCACTTTTTAACGATGTTTTTTTTCTTCTACACAAGCCCCTGTGTATGTACCATGTAAGGAGGAACAGGACACATATCACGTGACTGTCATTGCAATGATGCTTTGAAGTTCTAACTCTATTATGACGTCATTATTGATCTGTTCCCCCTTAATTGATGTTAACTTGTCATAATCTTTTATAAATATGTCCAACAAATACTAACCGTTAACGTAAATTTTAGGCAAATTGGCATAGCTCAAATCCACGGGCACCTGTCGATGTATTTTTTATTTCATAATAAAAAATATATACCCACTATATTAATTATTATTAATAATAATTAATACTGTTAGCGTATCGTCAAATTGTAAATTTGTTATTTACTGGGTTGGGTTTATTACTGGGTTGGTAAAAATTTAGATAATCACAGTTTTAACAAACTGAGTGTGTGCAAGAACAAAATCACCATATGTCATATTGTAAATTTTGTATTTAAACCTATTAAGAAAACTTATAATAAACAATATCAAAATTTCAATTTAATGGTATTTGTAAAACCAAAAGTAAACAATATGACGTATTATTTATATTTGTACACCTATCCAGAAAATATTAAAATAAAACCCTATTTCACTGAATTGACGAGTTTATCATGTAACCACGTATACTAATATTTTTATTTAAAAACTTAATATTTAAAATATAGATATCACAGAAAACAACCATCATAGGCGAATAAAATAGTCAATATATATTTGAATGGTTAATATGTAAATTCGAAAAATAATCTTTGAAATGTTTCATTTTTTCGTCCGATCGTTAAAAAATGTAAACATGTAAATCTAAATAATAAAAGAATAAAAACTGTAAATTTGGGGTTAATCAATCCAAGTTATAAATATCAATTCGTTAATTTGTACTTATTTGCTGTTGAATTTTGAACCGGTTTTATGATCGAAATTCCACGATGCGGGTCAATTTTCAACGGAACAGGGTTTTTATTCAACGATATTCAACGTTGAAAAAATACCATTGGGTCAATTTTCAACCCGAGTCAAAATTCTTTTACACGGGGCGGAGGTGAAGCTCAAGTATAGTGAATTTCAATGTGCTTTATGTATATCTATATCATTCACTATGGGCAGGTATATGTCAGTTTGGGAGTTATTGCAATGTTTGTGCGCTATATATATATATATATATATATATATATATATATATATATATATATATATATATATATATATATATATATATATATTTTGAAACCCAATAAAATCCACAGTGGTCGATGAGTTAAAAGATAAAATTAAAAAAGAAAACGTTCAATATAGCTTAAGCGCTTTCATTTTAAAATCGTCAGAAACTATATAGGTAATGGTAGTAGTATAGAGTGGGGCTGTTCATGCTACTTTGAGGCGCCAACTAATTTGAGGCGCCGACGATAGATCATCACGGAAGTGTATTATACCAAGAGAACAAGTTCAGGAAGTCAAAATCGGAAATGAATAGATTTATAACACGAAAGTTTTAATCCTTTTAACAACTTAATCCGTTCATCAATACATTAATATTAACATATTAAACTAATTTGACAACTAATAATTTTGATAAAGGTTATTTCGATGAATAATTTAAATCACAATTTATGGGGAACAAATTTAATGAAATGTGTCCATATGTATTTCCCAAGAATATGTATGAAGTGTAATAAAGTTGAGGGAAATTAGATATTGTTGATACATAGATATGAATTAAAAATACGAGGAATCAAATTTAAGATATTTCTTGGCTAATGATATCAGCAGATTGTATCACCATCACCTGTGATGTCATGGAAAATCTCATGACATCACAGGTATTTCCTTGACTATGACGTCAAACATTATAATCACGTGATGACTGCTATATAAAATACGATGAACCCTATTTCTGATTTATTTACGAGACTGTCCTCACGAAAGCATGACTTCCAAATTAGATTGCAGATCTCATTGCTTGGAGACAGATTCTGCAGTGTTTTCCAAGCCTATTACGTCGGAACCTGTGCCTTCTAGATTGGCTCCCGCTGCAAATTTTGTTTTGTCAACAGGCACACGGGGAACCTCAGGCGAATTCATGAATGCAGGAAGGTCAGTCCAGAACATCTCTTCACCTTTCCTACTAAACTGGAACGAATGGAAACACCCAAAGTATGCCAATTTTACCGAACGTTATGCCAGCTTTAGAGATTGGCCAAAGTTCCTCAAAGGTCCCAACAAGAAGGACTTGGCTAGAGCTGGTTTCATCTACACCGAAATTGGAGACAGAGTCACCTGTTTTTCGTGTGGATTGTCTCTCAAGGACTGGGAACCCTTCGATGATTCCTACAAAGAACATTTCC
The DNA here is from genome assembly GCA_020458035.1 of Magallana ariakensis. Taxonomy (NCBI): domain Eukaryota; kingdom Metazoa; phylum Mollusca; class Bivalvia; order Ostreida; family Ostreidae; genus Magallana; species Magallana ariakensis. The sequence goes on along the minus strand of CM035818.1, from coordinate 46,648,710 downwards.
GTTGGTCAAAGAATTGTGTTTATGCTAACATGGTGTCAGACGGGAAAGACTATTGAGTTAAATATGTTGTAATATTATTCTTACATCCTTGTTAGAATAAAATCAAATGTAATTAGTATAGTAAACAAATTTCCGTTTGACCTGGTACATATTTCATAAGATGAAATCATTTAAATGTTATAAACCAATCAGACAAATATTCGGAAATGACAGTGTTTCCAATTTAAACTCTGTTTAGGTATAGGTGATGTGTAATGTGTAATCCCTTAGAATACCAGAACTGGTGAAACGATTACAAACGAAATGTGTGGAGACATTTTCAATGTTTATGAATTGTTTATATCAATTACACCTTTTATAACTTTCTCATTTTAACTTTGTTTATAAATTCGTATTAATTGTATGTATTCAAATAAATATATACATGTATCGATCAGTAAAATCTTGTTATAAGTCATTGTTTGAACGAAAGGTTGTGTATCAAGCAAGTTTTATACAAACTAGTATGATGTCTTCTACAAAGTGTCGTTTAAAACTATTATCTTCAACACATAAATGTACATACAAATGTACATATAACAAATCAATGAATATATTCAACATTAAATGGTTTATGAAACGGGGATTTTTCACGCAAGTAAATTGTAGAGAATAAGTTCATAACAACTTTCTCTCTCTCTTTTTTGTGTATATATTCCCAAATCTCCCACCCTTGTGTATACCCCCAAACACCAAACGAACCAATACAACACATCAGCGGGGGGGGGGGGGGGGGGGAGCAGGGTGGAGCTTGTTTTGTTTTGAAGTCTTAGCAGAACACTGGTGTCAACACTCGAATTATGAAATCTAAAATAATTTTATATAAATCATTTAAATTGTTTTACACTTTCAAATTATTTGAATGAGAGAAAAACCAAAGATGAGTGTTATGTAATATTCCATATTGCTATCACCCCCACAGACACCTGCTGTTGTGACTGACCCAAGAGACCAAAATCCCCGGGCTGGTTTATTTTGAGATGAAAGGGGGGGGGGTGTTAGGATTGATATACTACAAACGCAATATAATTAACCATTAACTATTTTCAATTAAACTTATGTTACATTAATTCTCATAAAATATACCAAAATAAAGATGGTCTCGATGTATAAATTCCTAAATTATGTAAATAAAACTAAAACATATTCCTGATCCACCCTGCACCCGTTTAATTATATAAGACCTCAATGCCCAAATCTGACCACTCTAGAACTGTATTAAGATGCTAAAGGAGATGTTGTGGATTTTAATTGCGATTCCCCTAATTGTAAAGGGATGCGAGCGAACAAGCTATGGTTTACGATGCCGGGTCTTCGAGGAACAGGAGATGGTGAGATACAGAGATGTACAGATGGTCGAGATCTCATATCTACACCAGGGCGTAGATCTGAGAGGGTTACCGCGGCTGCAGAAATTCGTCGTTAGAGAGTCCGCGGTGTCGTGCGACGCAATAAACAGAAATGAAGGAGTAGTCATAATGCTAAACGACCAGATGTGTCAGGTAAATTGTTTTCTATAATCAAATGAACGTAAAAAAAAAAAAAAAAAAAAAAAAAAAATGAATACTACTATATTCATTGTTATTTTAATTTTTGAATAGGAGACCCAAGGATCCCAATCAAAACAAACAACGACAACCTCCCCTGCTTTGACCACCACTTTCAGTGAGATTGCCATTTTCCGAGAATATGTATGAAGTGTAATAAAGTCGAGAGAAAATAGATATTGATGTTACAATAGATGTGAATTTAAATACAAGGAATCAAATTTAAGATAGTTCTTGGTTAATGAATAGAAAAAATAATAATTCAACCCAATTGTTTTTGGATTAATAATACACCATCGTTTAAGAAAATTATACAAACATGAAAAAGACTGTGAGATTTAAAGGTGATGATACAATAATTGACATTCCTTACGAGGATCGTAGGGGAGAATGGATGTTAATGGCTGTGGACAGATGTCGTTTTCGGAGACGGATTAATTGTTTATCACAAATCCTCGAACCAATACTTAAAGAACATTTAGTTTCATATAAATTAAGATATTCGAGTAATGTTTAATGATGAAACAATAGTAAAACTATGGAATCAAATTTAAGATATTTCTTGGTTCATAGAAAAAATAATAATTCCACCCATTTGTTTTTGGATTAATAATACACCATCGTTTATAAAAAATTATACAAACATGAAAAAGACTGTGAGATTTAAAGGTAATGATACAATAATTGACATTCCTTATGAGGATCGTAGGGGAGAATGGATGTTAATGGCTGTGGACAGATGTCGTTTTCGGAGACGGATTTAATTGTTTATCACAAATCCTCGAACCAATACTTGAAAAACATTTAGTTTCATATAAATTAAGATATTCGAGTAATGTTTAATGATGAAACAATAGTAAAACTATGTAAAAAAAAAAAACAGAAAAAAAACCCCCAAAAAACTCAGAATAGACCCACGTTTTCTATTAAAGATACATTTAAAATATGTGTTGGATTAAAATTATTGGAAAGATGTGTATCAATGCAATAAACGTAAATCGGAAATGTTTAACTTTTCATGACTCTGTATAGTTGTATCTTATTATTTCACATCCTTGTTAGAATAAAATCAAATGTAATTATTATAGTAAACAAATTTCCGTTTGACGTGGTATTATTTTATAAGATGAAATCATTTAAATTTTATAAACCAATCAGACAAATATTCGGAAATGACAGTGTTTCCGATTTAAACTCGGTTTAGGTATAGGTACATTCATTTAGTTAAATAAACAACATGTCTACTACCCAGTGCAGTCTAGAATTAGGAAACGAGCGATACATTCAAGCATGTACATTGGACAATGGTGAACGTAGAGTCGACATACGGGAATGGAAATCAACGGAAAATCGACAGTTTCCAACTAAGAAAGGCATCAGTTTAAACTTGCAGCTTTTTAAAACCCTGACGCTCTCCATTGATTTGATCGACACAGCCTTAGCCAAGAAAGAAGATCTGAACTATCATATCGGTGCTAATATATTCTTAACGGTCAAAGGGGACAGTCCTTGTGTTAACATAAGAAAATATTGGAAACCGGAGAATGAAGAAAACCTCGTACCCACCAAGAAGGGGATTTGTCTCCGCCCTCTCGAATACTTAAATCTTAAATCACATCTGAGTAGCATTGAAAAAGCCATTCCAGAACTGGAAACCATTGAACCCTGTTTTCTACAGGACGACCATCAAAACCAACTAGGGATGCTTCGATGTGCAATGTGTAATCCATTAGAATACCAGAACTGGTGAAACGATTACAAACGAAATGTGTGGAGACATTTTCAATGTTTAAAAAAAACCCCTGTATAAATTGTTTATATCAATCACACTTTTTATAACTCTCTTATTTTAACTTTGTTTATAAATTCGTATTAACTGTATGTATTCTAAATAAATATATACATGTATCGATCACTAAAATCTTGTTATAAATCATTGTTTGAACGAAAGGTTGTGTATCAAGCAAGTTTTTATACAAACTAGTATGATGTCTTCTACAAAGTGTCGTTTAAAACTATTATCTTCAACGCATAAATGTACATACAAATGTACATATAACAAATCAATGAATATATTCAACAATAAATGGTTTATGAAACGGCGAGGCAACGACGATAGATCACGGAAGTGTATTATACCAAGATAGCAAGTTAAGGAAGTCCAAATCGGATATGAATAGATCAATAATACGAAAGTTTTAATCCTTTTAACAACTTAATCCGTTCATCAATACACAAATAGTAAAATATTTTGACAACAGATATTATTTTATAAGGGTCATTTCTTCTCGCGACGGATGTCGTATAATTTATATTGCAATATATGGGTTCGTAAGAACAGGTTTCATAAAATTATTGTATCCATCTGAATTCCTAGAATATGTATGAATTGTAATAAATTCGAGGGAAAATAGATTTGTTATTACAATAGATTTGAATTGAAATCCGAGGAGTCAAATTTTAGATTTTTTTCTTTGTAAATGATTACAAAACAAAGATTCCGGCCAATTGTTTTGTATTAATAAAACACCATCGTTCGCTCAAAAAACTGGTCTGTTGTGTACCAGGAAGGTATTTAGCTTAGTTATTAATTTGATTTCATTTTGATTTAAGAAGATATGAATTTTTTTAAAGAAAAACCGTTCCAGCGGAATACACCAGATTTAATTAGACGTTGAAATATCAATTGTATTGAGTATATTAGACAATCGTGACTCTTTGTGAAATACTCCTGTAACAACTTGACACTTGTTCTAATGTAAACAATAATACTAATTATATATTAAAACTATTAAGCGTAATATGGTGTATTAAAAAAAGAAACAAATCTGATTTATTAATAAAAAGTGATTTTATTCTAATATATACACATATTAAAATCGAATCCACGTTGTTTGAAGTCTGTATCGAGATTTTGCTTTAATGCTTTTTATTTTCTATTGTTTTTTTCTTTTTGAACACTGGTTTTTCTGTGATAAGCGATTCCTCGGATTCCTTCGTAGATAGATTGGTTGATGTTGTTTCATCCTTTCTCGAGTCCTCGGATTCGGTCTGAGTTGACATGTCAATGCTCTGTGATTTCTCCGGGTGTGGTAGGGCTATCATGTTTTCAAGTACATTTTCTGCCAAGACTCCCTCCGCGTCTGATTAACAGATAGGATCGTGACGTAGGAAGCAGGAAGTCATCACGACTTCCCCGGATTAAATCATTTGAAGAAGTTTTTCCGGAAAAACTAATGATTTAGTCTATATATGCTTCTATTAAAAGCGTGAACGAATAATTTAGTTATGTGTGTTGATAGATTTGTTTCATATATAGGTGTATGTATTCAGATGGGATTTTATTTATAAAACATGTATTGAAGAAAATTTTGATTGATAACGAAGAATCTTTTCTTACTGTATAACGAATAATTATACCGATGTGTGTACTCAGATGACATTTCATTCATAAAACTTACATTTGATCTTGATGTCGATAAAAAAATGTGTGTGAAAGATTTTTAAATGAGGTGGTAATAATTATCATTCCGTACGAGGACCGGAAAGGAGAGTGGATGATGTTGGCTGTAGACAGTTGTCGGTTTAAGATACGAATCGAGAGAGTATCCCCAATGATTGATTTAGTCCTCAAAAAACATTTAAAACTTATATCGGGTAATATCAATGAAAATCGATGTACTCGGACCCGAAAGCGATTATATACGTAAACAAAATATTGTACAAGTCAGCTCACACAAAGCTGAAATAGAAAAGTCATCCCTGAGCTCGAATCGCTTCAATGTCGTACTTGTAATCCATTAGAATATGTCAACTGATGAGAAGACACAGTGCGAGCAAAAAAGACTCTCTTTTAAAGAGTCTCTTTACATTGATATCTATTACAATTATTATCTTATGTATTATTTACAGTAAAACCATTGTCGATATGTTGTTCATCACTTGTGTATGCGTGTATGGTTCGGAAGACATGCACGATTTTGAAGTCGACACTCACAAATAACAATGCTTTAAACAAAATGAACATTGCTTGTGAGTGAAATATATGGAAACTTTAAAATATTCATAGATGTGATAATCATGTAAAATAAAACAATTAGAAATCTTCATATTTGTTGTTATTTAATCATATGATTCAGCTAGGATATACATATATATTCCTCGATAAATAAGGCTTGATTTATTTTGCTCGAATAATGAGACTGTCAAATGTCGTGTACCTTGGAGAAATAAATTGTGTTATCAATCTCAGACAACTTGCAACACAGTAATTTACTTATTGGTAATTTTTCCAGCAAAATTTTGAGATGGAAATATAGCTTAGTTGTTTGGTTAGTTTTGAATAGGGGACCGAATTGGAAGGGTGTAAATATACGTATGTTTTATATTGAAATCCAACTTGTCAGTAGACTAATTACCTGATAACAAAAATTCAGTGTTTTTAAAGAAATGTTAATTAAATTATCATGGAACGTTATTTTCACAATTGCAAAGAAATCGACGAGTTTTGAATAACTTAGCCGTTTTTATACAAGCCAAAGTATTAACCTTGTAATCGACTGAAAATTGTGACTACTATTTTTAAAGATTACATTCACATACATGTAACAGTTTTATAATGACTTTTAGTCATTTAGTCTATAATTGCTTTATTTAAATACGGATTTAGCACATCCATCTATTTTAATTGTAATATTATTTGAATTACAAAATACCTTTTAGGACATGAATATGACTTTTAGCGATTTTTTTTCGTTAATTTTTAAAATTATTTTAATCCTAAACAAAGTATTGATTTAGTAATACGGAACAGATAAAGTGACAGCATGAAAAAAAATCTATTTGTGACCTATTATTTCAAAGCCCCACAATCATATTATTTTGGAATCTTATTGTTATTTATCATTTTTAAAATCGAAAGCCTTTGGATATGATATATCATATTTACGTGTAAATGATTAATAGAATATTATTGAAAGTGAAAATGGTGTTACAAGATGATTGCATGCATTCAATTTTATCACAATGAATTGGGTTAACTGCAAATGAATCTTTTGCAGACTTGAAACAAACAATTTTAAGCCTTCATTATTTTTGCGTTGATTTTTAGAGTTGAGGTAGAACGCTAAAATAATAATTAATTTGCTTTGCAAAATGTAATATTTTACAGTGTTTAAATCTACTTCTTAAAGTATAATATAAATCGTATGATGTTTATAAAGTGATTTTAAAATGATCCGTCCAACTTTTAATGCTTTGTAACATGTAGGTTCGACTCTTCCTTGACTGTTTATCTTTGCCTCTCGGGTAACTAAAACACATAAATATATGAAACTAATTTCTAAAAGGATGGTAGCATACTTGGGGGAAGATATCAGTGAGTGGAATTCACAAACATGTATTGAAGAAAATTTTGATTGATAACGAAGAATCTTTTCTTACTGTATAACGAATAATTATACCGATGTGTGTACTCAGATGACATTTCATTCATAAAACTTACATTTGATCTTGATGTCGATAAAAAAATGTGTGTGAAAGATTTTTAAATGAGGTGGTAATAATTATCATTCCGTACGAGGACCGGAAAGGAGAGTGGATGATGTTGGCTGTAGACAGTTGTCGGTTTAAGATACGAATCGAGAGAGTATCCCCAATGATTGATTTAGTCCTCAAAAAACATTTAAAACTTATATCGGGTAATATCAATGAAAATCGATGTACTCGGACCCGAAAGCGATTATATACGTAAACAAAATATTGTACAAGTCAGCTCACACAAAGCTGAAATAGAAAAGTCATCCCTGAGCTCGAATCGCTTCAATGTCGTACTTGTAATCCATTAGAATATGTCAACTGATGAGAAGACACAGTGCGAGCAAAAAAGACTCTCTTTTAAAGAGTCTCTTTACATTGATATCTATTACAATTATTATCTTATGTATTATTTACAGTAAAACCATTGTCGATATGTTGTTCATCACTTGTGTATGCGTGTATGGTTCGGAAGACATGCACGATTTTGAAGTCGACACTCACAAATAACAATGCTTTAAACAAAATGAACATTGCTTGTGAGTGAAATATATGGAAACTTTAAAATATTCATAGATGTGATAATCATGTAAAATAAAACAATTAGAAATCTTCATATTTGTTGTTATTTAATCATATGATTCAGCTAGGATATACATATATATTCCTCGATAAATAAGGCTTGATTTATTTTGCTCGAATAATGAGACTGTCAAATGTCGTGTACCTTGGAGAAATAAATTGTGTTATCAATCTCAGACAACTTGCAACACAGTAATTTACTTATTGGTAATTTTTCCAGCAAAATTTTGAGATGGAAATATAGCTTAGTTGTTTGGTTAGTTTTGAATAGGGGACCGAATTGGAAGGGTGTAAATATACGTATGTTTTATATTGAAATCCAACTTGTCAGTAGACTAATTACCTGATAACAAAAATTCAGTGTTTTTAAAGAAATGTTAATTAAATTATCATGGAACGTTATTTTCACAATTGCAAAGAAATCGACGAGTTTTGAATAACTTAGCCGTTTTTATACAAGCCAAAGTATTAACCTTGTAATCGACTGAAAATTGTGACTACTATTTTTAAAGATTACATTCACATACATGTAACAGTTTTATAATGACTTTTAGTCATTTAGTCTATAATTGCTTTATTTAAATACGGATTTAGCACATCCATCTATTTTAATTGTAATATTATTTGAATTACAAAATACCTTTTAGGACATGAATATGACTTTTAGCGATTTTTTTTCGTTAATTTTTAAAATTATTTTAATCCTAAACAAAGTATTGATTTAGTAATACGGAACAGATAAAGTGACAGCATGAAAAAAATCTATTTGTGACCTATTATTTCAAAGCCCCACAATCATATTATTTTGGAATCTTATTGTTATTTATCATTTTTAAAATCGAAAGCCTTTGGATATGATATATCATATTTACGTGTAAATGATTAATAGAATATTATTGAAAGTGAAAATGGTGTTACAAGATGATTGCATGCATTCAATTTTATCACAATGAATTGGGTTAACTGCAAATGAATCTTTTGCAGACTTGAAACAAACAATTTTAAGCCTTCATTATTTTTGCGTTGATTTTTAGAGTTGAGGTAGAACGCTAAAATAATAATTAATTTGCTTTGCAAAATGTAATATTTTACAGTGTTTAAATCTACTTCTTAAAGTATAATATAAATCGTATGATGTTTATAAAGTGATTTTAAAATGATCCGTCCAACTTTTAATGCTTTGTAACATGTAGGTTCGACTCTTCCTTGACTGTTTATCTTTGCCTCTCGGGTAACTAAAACACATAAATATATGAAACTAATTTCTAAAAGGATGGTAGCATACTTGGGGGAAGATATCAGTGAGTGGAATTCACAAACATGTATTGAAGAAAATTTTGATTGATAACGAAGAATCTTTTCTTACTGTATAACGAATAATTATACCGATGTGTGTACTCAGATGACATTTCATTCATAAAACTTACATTTGATCTTGATGTCGATAAAAAAATGTGTGTGAAAGATTTTTAAATGAGGTGGTAATAATTATCATTCCGTACGAGGACCGGAAAGGAGAGTGGATGATGTTGGCTGTAGACAGTTGTCGGTTTAAGATACGAATCGAGAGAGTATCCCCAATGATTGATTTAGTCCTCAAAAAACATTTAAAACTTATATCGGGTAATATCAATGAAAATCGATGTACTCGGACCCGAAAGCGATTATATACGTAAACAAAATATTGTACAAGTCAGCTCACACAAAGCTGAAATAGAAAAGTCATCCCTGAGCTCGAATCGCTTCAATGTCGTACTTGTAATCCATTAGAATATGTCAACTGATGAGAAGACACAGTGCGAGCAAAAAAGACTCTCTTTTAAAGAGTCTCTTTACATTGATATCTATTACAATTATTATCTTATGTATTATTTACAGTAAAACCATTGTCGATATGTTGTTCATCACTTGTGTATGCGTGTATGGTTCGGAAGACATGCACGATTTTGAAGTCGACACTCACAAATAACAATGCTTTAAACAAAATGAACATTGCTTGTGAGTGAAATATATGGAAACTTTAAAATATTCATAGATGTGATAATCATGTAAAATAAAACAATTAGAAATCTTCATATTTGTTGTTATTTAATCATATGATTCAGCTAGGATATACATATATATTCCTCGATAAATAAGGCTTGATTTATTTTGCTCGAATAATGAGACTGTCAAATGTCGTGTACCTTGGAGAAATAAATTGTGTTATCAATCTCAGACAACTTGCAACACAGTAATTTACTTATTGGTAATTTTTCCAGCAAAATTTTGAGATGGAAATATAGCTTAGTTGTTTGGTTAGTTTTGAATAGGGGACCGAATTGGAAGGGTGTAAATATACGTATGTTTTATATTGAAATCCAACTTGTCAGTAGACTAATTACCTGATAACAAAAATTCAGTGTTTTTAAAGAAATGTTAATTAAATTATCATGGAACGTTATTTTCACAATTGCAAAGAAATCGACGAGTTTTGAATAACTTAGCCGTTTTTATACAAGCCAAAGTATTAACCTTGTAATCGACTGAAAATTGTGACTACTATTTTTAAAGATTACATTCACATACATGTAACAGTTTTATAATGACTTTTAGTCATTTAGTCTATAATTGCTTTATTTAAATACGGATTTAGCACATCCATCTATTTTAATTGTAATATTATTTGAATTACAAAATACCTTTTAGGACATGAATATGACTTTTAGCGATTTTTTTTCGTTAATTTTTAAAATTATTTTAATCCTAAACAAAGTATTGATTTAGTAATACGGAACAGATAAAGTGACAGCATGAAAAAAAATCTATTTGTGATCTATTATTTCAAAGCCCCACAATCATATTATTTTGGAATCTTATTGTTATTTATCATTTTTAAAATCGAAAGCCTTTGGATATGATATATCATATTTACGTGTAAATGATTAATAGAATATTATTGAAAGTGAAAATGGTGTTACAAGATGATTGCATGCATTCAATTTTATCACAATGAATTGGGTTAACTGCAAATGAATCTTTTGCAGACTTGAAACAAACAATTTTAAGCCTTCATTATTTTTGCGTTGATTTTTAGAGTTGAGGTAGAACGCTAAAATAATAATTAATTTGCTTTGCAAAATGTAATATTTTACAGTGTTTAAATCTACTTCTTAAAGTATAATATAAATCGTATGATGTTTATAAAGTGATTTTAAAATGATCCGTCCAACTTTTAATGCTTTGTAACATGTAGGTTCGACTCTTCCTTGACTGTTTATCTTTGCCTCTCGGGTAACTAAAACACATAAATATATGAAACTAATTTCTAAAAGGATGGTAGCATACTTGGGGGAAGATATCAGTGAGTGGAATTCATTGCATTTTATTACGGTTAGCAGATAATATAACTTTTAGTTCTTTAATACTTTACTTTATCATGTTCATAAAATAAAGTATTTATAGCTGTCTGCCTTTTCCGCATAAACAATATAACACAATTTCAAGAGTAGAATATGTCATTAATTACAATAAATAATAAATATAATAATAAATAAATCTCGGGAGTTCGTCAGCACACACAACTTTAACCTGATATTTCTTATATATAGATACATGCTTGATACGTCATGGAAAGTGCTTAGTATACATGAGCTTCAACTTATACATACAAAAGGAATAGAAAGTGCTAATAATTATTGTACATCCTTCTACCGGAACTCTTTATAATGTCAACTTTATAAAAGTCTTTATAATATTTATAATTGTGAGTTACCAACAAGAGCAACTACTTCGCATCGCTGTGCCCACTTTTAAAATAACATCATATTAACCAAGACAGGTGTGGAGGAAGGGGAATACATTGGGTTACCCTTTTTTTCCCGGAGACAGGACCTGCAGAGTTTTTCGATTCCCTTGGAAAGCCTCCAGAATATTATCACAACAGATTCAAATACATTTTAACAATAAATAGTCCGAGATATAAATATGTTTGTTCTACACTCCAATCGGAGACTTCTAGCGTGTGTGGACATTACTGTATCTATTACGTCTTACAACGAATAAAGAAACGTTCTATGAATAATATAATTCTTGACTTAAATGTTTTGAATTTGCATGCGAATGACCAGTTGGTCTCTGATTTTGTCAGAACTTTGAAGAAATAAATGCAAAACCTTGTGTAATTTTTTTGTTTTATTGTTTCTATTCCTACGTTCTTAATATAACTTTTCAGAGTCATTGTTATCAGATAAGCTTGTAATAAAATAGTATGTCAAAACCATAATATGAGAAAAGTTTAACTCAGAGAAAAAAAAATCAAAAACAAAAATAAAAATTCAAGTTGAATTTTTTTGGTAAAAAGAAACTCTCTTTCTACTATCTAATTGTATAAATAAAAAAATTATCTTTGTTTAATTTTTTTTTTTTTTTTTTTTTTTTTTAAAGGAACTCTTTCTTTCTAAATATATAAAAATAAAAAGTTACTTTGTTTGAAATTTTATTCAAAGAAATCAAGAAACACAAAAAAAAAAAAAAAAAAAAAAAAAAAAAAAATTAAACAAAGATAATTTTTTTATTTATACAATTAGATAGTAGAAAGAGAGTTTCTTTTTACCAAAAAAATTCAACTTGAATTTTTATTTTTGTTTTTAATTTTTTTTTCTCTGAGTTAAACTTTTCTCATATTATGGTTTTGACATACTATTTTATTACAAGCTTATCTGATAACAATGACTCTGAAAAGTTATATTAAGAACGTAGGAATAGAAACAATAAAACAAAAAATTACACAAGGTTTTGCATTTATTTCTTCAAAGTTCTGACAAAATCAGAGACCAACTGGTCATTCGCATGCAAATTCAAAACATTTAAGTCAAGAATTATATTATTCATAGAACGTTTCTTTATTCGTTGTAAGACGTAATAGATACAGTAATGTCCACACACGCTAGAAGTCTCCGATTGGAGTGTAGAACAAACATATTTATATCTCGGACTATTTATTGTTAAAATGTATTTGAATCTGTTGTGATAATATTCTGGAGGCTTTCCAAGGGAATCGAAAAACTCTGCAGGTCCTGTCTCCGGGAAAAAAAAGGTAACCCAATGTATTCCCCTTCCTCCACACCTGTCTTGGTTAATATGATGTTATTTTAAAAGTGGGCACAGCGATGCGAAGTAGTTGCTCTTGTTGGTAACTCACAATTATAAATATTATAAAGACTTTTATAAAGTTGACATTATAAAGAGTTCCGGTAGAAGGATGTACAATAATTATTAGCACTTTCTATTCCTTTTGTATGTATAAGTTGAAGCTCATGTATACTAAGCACTTTCCATGACGTATCAAGCATGTATCTATATATAAGAAATATCAGGTTAAAGTTGTGTGTGCTGACGAACTCCCGAGATTTATTTATTATTATATTTATTATTTATTGTAATTAATGACATATTCTACTCTTGAAATTGTGTTATATTGTTTATGCGGAAAAGGCAGACAGCTATAAATACTTTATTTTATGAACATGATAAAGTAAAGTATTAAAGAACTAAAAGTTATATTATCTGCTAACCGTAATAAAATGCAATGAATTCCACTCACTGATATCTTCCCCCAAGTATGCTACCATCCTTTTAGAAATTAGTTTCATATATTTATGTGTTTTAGTTACCCGAGAGGCAAAGATAAACAGTCAAGGAAGAGTCGAACCTACATGTTACAAAGCATTAAAAGTTGGACGGATCATTTTAAAATCACTTTATAAACATCATACGATTTATATTATACTTTAAGAAGTAGATTTAAACACTGTAAAATATTACATTTTGCAAAGCAAATTAATTATTATTTTAGCGTTCTACCTCAACTCTAAAAATCAACGCAAAAATAATGAAGGCTTAAAATTGTTTGTTTCAAGTCTGCAAAAGATTCATTTGCAGTTAACCCAATTCATTGTGATAAAATTGAATGCATGCAATCATCTTGTAACACCATTTTCACTTTCAATAATATTCTATTAATCATTTACACGTAAATATGATATATCATATCCAAAGGCTTTCGATTTTAAAAATGATAAATAACAATAAGATTCCAAAATAATATGATTGTGGGGCTTTGAAATAATAGATCACAAATAGATTTTTTTTCATGCTGTCACTTTATCTGTTCCGTATTACTAAATCAATACTTTGTTTAGGATTAAAATAATTTTAAAAATTAACGAAAAAAAATCGCTAAAAGTCATATTCATGTCCTAAAAGGTATTTTGTAATTCAAATAATATTACAATTAAAATAGATGGATGTGCTAAATCCGTATTTAAATAAAGCAATTATAGACTAAATGACTAAAAGTCATTATAAAACTGTTACATGTATGTGAATGTAATCTTTAAAAATAGTAGTCACAATTTTCAGTCGATTACAAGGTTAATACTTTGGCTTGTATAAAAACGGCTAAGTTATTCAAAACTCGTCGATTTCTTTGCAATTGTGAAAATAACGTTCCATGATAATTTAATTAACATTTCTTTAAAAACACTGAATTTTTGTTATCAGGTAATTAGTCTACTGACAAGTTGGATTTCAATATAAAACATACGTATATTTACACCCTTCCAATTCGGTCCCCTATTCAAAACTAACCAAACAACTAAGCTATATTTCCATCTCAAAATTTTGCTGGAAAAATTACCAATAAGTAAATTACTGTGTTGCAAGTTGTCTGAGATTGATAACACAATTTATTTCTCCAAGGTACACGACATTTGACAGTCTCATTATTCGAGCAAAATAAATCAAGCCTTATTTATCGAGGAATATATATGTATATCCTAGCTGAATCATATGATTAAATAACAACAAATATGAAGATTTCTAATTGTTTTATTTTACATGATTATCACATCTATGAATATTTTAAAGTTTCCATATATTTCACTCACAAGCAATGTTCATTTTGTTTAAAGCATTGTTATTTGTGAGTGTCGACTTCAAAATCGTGCATGTCTTCCGAACCATACACGCATACACAAGTGATGAACAACATATCGACAATGGTTTTACTGTAAATAATACATAAGATAATAATTGTAATAGATATCAATGTAAAGAGACTCTTTAAAAGAGAGTCTTTTTTGCTCGCACTGTGTCTTCTCATCAGTTGACATATTCTAATGGATTACAAGTACGACATTGAAGCGATTCGAGCTCAGGGATGACTTTTCTATTTCAGCTTTGTGTGAGCTGACTTGTACAATATTTTGTTTACGTATATAATCGCTTTCGGGTCCGAGTACATCGATTTTCATTGATATTACCCGATATAAGTTTTAAATGTTTTTTGAGGACTAAATCAATCATTGGGGATACTCTCTCGATTCGTATCTTAAACCGACAACTGTCTACAGCCAACATCATCCACTCTCCTTTCCGGTCCTCGTACGGAATGATAATTATTACCACCTCATTTAAAAATCTTTCACACACATTTTTTTATCGACATCAAGATCAAATGTAAGTTTTATGAATGAAATGTCATCTGAGTACACACATCGGTATAATTATTTGTTATACAGTAAGAAAAGATTCTTCGTTATCAATCAAAATTTTCTTCAATACATGTTTTATAAATAAAATCCCATCTGAATACATACACCTATATATGAAACAAATCTATCAACACACATAACTAAATTATTCGTTCACGCTTTTAATAGAAGCATATATAGACTAAATCATTAGTTTTTCCGGAAAAACTTCTTCAAATGATTTAATCCGGGGAAGTCGTAATGACTTCCTGCTTCCTACGTCACGATCCTATCTGTTAATCAGACGCGGAGGGAGTCTTGGCAGAAAATGTACTTGAAAACATGATAGCCCTACCACACCCGGAGAAATCACAGAGCATTGACATGTCAACTCAGACCGAATCCGAGGACTCGAGAAAGGATGAAACAACATCAACCAATCTATCTACGAAGGAATCCGAGGAATCGCTTATCACAGAAAAACCAGTGTTCAAAAAGAAAAAAACAATAGAAAATAAAAAACATTAAAGCAAAATCTCGATACAGACTTCAAACAACGTGGATTCGATTTTAATATGTGTATATATTAGAATAAAATCACTTTTTATTAATAAATCAGATTTGTTTCTTTTTTTAATACACCATATTACGCTTAATAGTTTTAATATATAATTAGTATTATTGTTTACATTAGAACAAGTGTCAAGTTGTTACAGGAGTATTTCACAAAGAGTCACGATTGTCTAATATACTCAATACAATTGATATTTCAACGTCTAATTAAATCTGGTGTATTCCGCTGGAACGGTTTTTCTTTAAAAAAAATTCATATCTTCTTAAATCAAAATGAAATCAAATTAATAACTAAGCTAAATACCTTCCTGGTACACAACAGACCAGTTTTTTGAGCGAACGATGGTGTTTTATTAATACAAAACAATTGGCCGGAATCTTTGTTTTGTAATCATTTACAAAGAAAAAAATCTAAAATTTGACTCCTCGGATTTCAATTCAAATCTATTGTAATAACAAATCTATTTTCCCTCGAATTTATTACAATTCATACATATTCTAGGAATTCAGATGGATACAATAATTTTATGAAACCTGTTCTTACGAACCCATATATTGCAATATAAATTATACGACATCCGTCGCGAGAAGAAATGACCCTTATAAAATAATATCTGTTGTCAAAATATTTTACTATTTGTGTATTGATGAACGGATTAAGTTGTTAAAAGGATTAAAACTTTCGTATTATTGATCTATTCATATCCGATTTGGACTTCCTTAACTTGCTATCTTGGTATAATAAACTTCCGTGATCTATCGTCGTTGCCTCGCCGTTTCATAAACCATTTATTGTTGAATATATTCATTGATTTGTTATATGTACATTTGTATGTACATTTATGCGTTGAAGATAATAGTTTTAAACGACACTTTGTAGAAGACATCATACTAGTTTGTATAAAAACTTGCTTGATACACAACCTTTCGTTCAAACAATGATTTATAACAAGATTTTAGTGATCGATACATGTATATATTTATTTAGAATACATACAGTTAATACGAATTTATAAACAAAGTTAAAATAAGAGAGTTATAAAAAGTGTGATTGATATAAACAATTTATACAGGGGTTTTTTTTAAACATTGAAAATGTCTCCACACATTTCGTTTGTAATCGTTTCACCAGTTCTGGTATTCTAAGGGATTACACATTGCACATCGAAGCATCCCTAGTTGGTTTTGATGGTCGTCCTGTAGAAAACAGGGTTCAATGGTTTCCAGTTCTGGAATGGCTTTTTCAATGCTACTCAGATGTGATTTAAGATTTAAGTATTCGAGAGGGCGGAGACAAATCCCCTTCTTGGTGGGTACGAGGTTTTCTTCATTCTCCGGTTTCCAATATTTTCTTATGTTAACACAAGGACTGTCCCCTTTGACCGTTAAGAATATATTAGCACCGATATGATAGTTCAGATCTTCTTTCTTGGCTAAGGCTGTGTCGATCAAATCAATGGAGAGCGTCAGGGTTTTAAAAAGCTGCAAGTTTAAACTGATGCCTTTCTTAGTTGGAAACTGTCGATTTTCCGTTGATTTCCATTCCCGTATGTCGACTCTACGTTCACCATTGTCCAATGTACATGCTTGAATGTATCGCTCGTTTCCTAATTCTAGACTGCACTGGGTAGTAGACATGTTGTTTATTTAACTAAATGAATGTACCTATACCTAAACCGAGTTTAAATCGGAAACACTGTCATTTCCGAATATTTGTCTGATTGGTTTATAAAATTTAAATGATTTCATCTTATAAAATAATACCACGTCAAACGGAAATTTGTTTACTATAATAATTACATTTGATTTTATTCTAACAAGGATGTGAAATAATAAGATACAACTATACAGAGTCATGAAAAGTTAAACATTTCCGATTTACGTTTATTGCATTGATACACATCTTTCCAATAATTTTAATCCAACACATATTTTAAATGTATCTTTAATAGAAAACGTGGGTCTATTCTGAGTTTTTTGGGGGTTTTTTCTGTTTTTTTTTTTACATAGTTTTACTATTGTTTCATCATTAAACATTACTCGAATATCTTAATTTATATGAAACTAAATGTTTTTCAAGTATTGGTTCGAGGATTTGTGATAAACAATTAAATCCGTCTCCGAAAACGACATCTGTCCACAGCCATTAACATCCATTCTCCCCTACGATCCTCATAAGGAATGTCAATTATTGTATCATTACCTTTAAATCTCACAGTCTTTTTCATGTTTGTATAATTTTTTATAAACGATGGTGTATTATTAATCCAAAAACAAATGGGTGGAATTATTATTTTTTCTATGAACCAAGAAATATCTTAAATTTGATTCCATAGTTTTACTATTGTTTCATCATTAAACATTACTCGAATATCTTAATTTATATTGAAACTAAATGTTCTTTAAGTATTGGTTCGAGGATTTGTGATAAACAATTAATCCGTCTCCGAAAACGACATCTGTCCACAGCCATTAACATCCATTCTCCCCTACGATCCTCGTAAGGAATGTCAATTATTGTATCATCACCTTTAAATCTCACAGTCTTTTTCATGTTTGTATAATTTTCTTAAACGATGGTGTATTATTAATCCAAAAACAATTGGGTTGAATTATTATTTTTTCTATTCATTAACCAAGAACTATCTTAAATTTGATTCCTTGTATTTAAATTCACATCTATTGTAACATCAATATCTATTTTCTCTCGATTTTATTACACTTCATACATATTCTCGGAAAATGGCAATCTCACTGAAAGTGGTGGTCAAAGCAGGGGAGGTTGTCGTTGTTTGTTTTGATTGGGATCCTTGGGTCTCCTATTCAAAAATTAAAATAACAATGAATATAGTAGTATTCATTTTTTTTTTTTTTTTTTTTTTTTTTTACGTTCATTTGATTATAGAAAACAATTTACCTGACACATCTGGTCGTTTAGCATTATGACTACTCCTTCATTTCTGTTTATTGCGTCGCACGACACCGCGGACTCTCTAACGACGAATTTCTGCAGCCGCGGTAACCCTCTCAGATCTACGCCCTGGTGTAGATATGAGATCTCGACCATCTGTACATCTCTGTATCTCACCATCTCCTGTTCCTCGAAGACCCGGCATCGTAAACCATAGCTTGTTCGCTCGCATCCCTTTACAATTAGGGGAATCGCAATTAAAATCCACAACATCTCCTTTAGCATCTTAATACAGTTCTAGAGTGGTCAGATTTGGGCATTGAGGTCTTATATAATTAAACGGGTGCAGGGTGGATCAGGAATATGTTTTAGTTTTATTTACATAATTTAGGAATTTATACATCGAGACCATCTTTATTTTGGTATATTTTATGAGAATTAATGTAACATAAGTTTAATTGAAAATAGTTAATGGTTAATTATATTGCGTTTGTAGTATATCAATCCTAACACCCCCCCCCCTTCATCTCAAAATAAACCAGCCCGGGGATTTTGGTCTCTTGGGTCAGTCACAACAGCAGGTGTCTGTGGGGGTGATAGCAATATGGAATATTACATAACACTCATCTTTGGTTTTTCTCTCATTCAAATAATTTGAAAGTGTAAAACAATTTAAATGATTTATATAAAATTATTTTAGATTTCATAATTCGAGTGTTGACACCAGTGTTCTGCTAAGACTTCAAAACAAAACAAGCTCCACCCTGCTCCCCCCCCCCCCCCCGCTGATGTGTTGTATTGGTTCGTTTGGTGTTTGGGGGTATACACAAGGGTGGGAGATTTGGGAATATATACACAAAAAAGAGAGAGAGAAAGTTGTTATGAACTTATTCTCTACAATTTACTTGCGTGAAAAATCCCCGTTTCATAAACCATTTAATGTTGAATATATTCATTGATTTGTTATATGTACATTTGTATGTACATTTATGTGTTGAAGATAATAGTTTTAAACGACACTTTGTAGAAGACATCATACTAGTTTGTATAAAACTTGCTTGATACACAACCTTTCGTTCAAACAATGACTTATAACAAGATTTTACTGATCGATACATGTATATATTTATTTGAATACATACAATTAATACGAATTTATAAACAAAGTTAAAATGAGAAAGTTATAAAAGGTGTAATTGATATAAACAATTCATAAACATTGAAAATGTCTCCACACATTTCGTTTGTAATCGTTTCACCAGTTCTGGTATTCTAAGGGATTACACATTACACATCACCTATACCTAAACAGAGTTTAAATTGGAAACACTGTCATTTCCGAATATTTGTCTGATTGGTTTATAACATTTAAATGATTTCATCTTATGAAATATGTACCAGGTCAAACGGAAATTTGTTTACTATACTAATTACATTTGATTTTATTCTAACAAGGATGTAAGAATAATATTACAACATATTTAACTCAATAGTCTTTCCCGTCTGACACCATGTTAGCATAAACACAATTCTTTGACCAACGGAAATGTTCTTTGTAGGAATCATCGAAGGGTTCCCAGTCCTTGAGAGACAATCCACACGAAAAACAGGTGACTCTGTCTCCAATTTCGGTGTAGATGAAACCAGCTCTAGCCAAGTCCTTCTTGTTGGGACCTTTGAGGAACTTTGGCCAATCTCTAAAGCTGGCATAACGTTCGGTAAAATTGGCATACTTTGGGTGTTTCCATTCGTTCCAGTTTAGTAGGAAAGGTGAAGAGATGTTCTGGACTGACCTTCCTGCATTCATGAATTCGCCTGAGGTTCCCCGTGTGCCTGTTGACAAAACAAAATTTGCAGCGGGAGCCAATCTAGAAGGCACAGGTTCCGACGTAATAGGCTTGGAAAACACTGCAGAATCTGTCTCCAAGCAATGAGATCTGCAATCTAATTTGGAAGTCATGCTTTCGTGAGGACAGTCTCGTAAATAAATCAGAAATAGGGTTCATCGTATTTTATATAGCAGTCATCACGTGATTATAATGTTTGACGTCATAGTCAAGGAAATACCTGTGATGTCATGAGATTTTCCATGACATCACAGGTGATGGTGATACAATCTGCTGATATCATTAGCCAAGAAATATCTTAAATTTGATTCCTCGTATTTTTAATTCATATCTATGTATCAACAATATCTAATTTCCCTCAACTTTATTACACTTCATACATATTCTTGGGAAATACATATGGACACATTTCATTAAATTTGTTCCCCATAAATTGTGATTTAAATTATTCATCGAAATAACCTTTATCAAAATTATTAGTTGTCAAATTAGTTTAATATGTTAATATTAATGTATTGATGAACGGATTAAGTTGTTAAAAGGATTAAAACTTTCGTGTTATAAATCTATTCATTTCCGATTTTGACTTCCTGAACTTGTTCTCTTGGTATAATACACTTCCGTGATGATCTATCGTCGGCGCCTCAAATTAGTTGGCGCCTCAAAGTAGCATGAACAGCCCCACTCTATACTACTAATGGTAACATAGTAGCGTTACGTCAAAAAACTTGAATATTGAACGGTAATGTCTATTATGAAAAAAAATATGCAACATAGTAGATAATATACAACTCAATGCATGATTATTACAGACATTTCAATTTCAATAAAAATACGGATGAAATGTTTTTCTTTTTCTCTTCTTTGAACATTACTGTCACTCAACAGTTTGTAAAATAGAAATTTTTTAAACTGTTTATTCCCGCAAATATCTAAATGCTCACTTTACGGTATCTGCATCTTCACAACGTCAAGGCTGTGTGATTGTGGAACTCCACACTCTGCATCTTCACAACGTCAAGGCTTTGTGATTACGGAACTCCACGTTTGGAGTTCCACAATCAAACAGCCTTGACGTTGTGAAGATGCGGTATCTGTCTTCCGGGGTGTTTATATGTTGTTTATGCACACGCACACGGGCCCGAAGTGGATTGCTTGTTTCGCCAATATAGTACTCGTAGCAGCCTGGACATGTTATTACATATAAAACATTTTTAGTGTCACACGACATGTCCGTCTTTACGATGAATTCTTTTCCGTTGAAGTCGTACTTAGATCCCTCTGTAATATAGTGACAGGTCTGTTACAACGCACTTTGAAAAATTTTTTCAAAGTGCGTTAAATTTGGGACCAACTTAAAGCACTTTGAAAAAATAATTTTTTTTTTCAAAGTGCGTAAATAACGATAATATCAACGCACTTTGAAAATTTTTTTTGTCGATTCCTGAACTTTCGGAAAAAAATTGGTAGTAAAATTTATTCCTGTTATAACGTCCAAGTCCTACACACACACACACACACACACACACACACACACACACACATATATATATATATATATATATATATATATATATATATATATATATATATATATATATATATATATATATATATATATATACTTAAATAAATAAAACAGAATGCGACAGTCCAAATTAAATAAATTGTTTACTGTTAGCGCTTTCAGCCATGTCGGCTCTTCAGACAGTTATAAATACAAAATTCTGTCGCATTCTGTTTCATTTATTTAAGTATTTTTTGCTGTACCAAGGCTTTATTTATCTACACATATATATATATATATATATATATATATATATATATATATATGTGTGTGTGTGTGTGTGTGTGTGTGTGTGTGTGTGTGTGTGTGTGTGTGTGTGTGTGTGTGTGTGTGTGTGTGAATGGATATTTGCCATTTACCTACTGTGAAGATAATGTGACTCATGACTTAGTATTTAAGTATAGATATACGATTTTTTTAAAGCAGTTATTCTAAATCGAATTAATTCTCTTAAATTTCAACAAAGACATAAATGTCAATTAGGCATCTCCTTCTTCGTTAATTCTTTTATGTGTATAAAGAGTACCTTTTTCGAAAAACAAATAGCCCTCGCTCATATTACATATAACTATAGATCCATATTTCAAAATCCCTGTCTACGCGATTCTTAGGACTAGTTTATATTTTTCTTTTCGAATTGAAGGGCTATTTCAACAGAAGTAGCCGTCAAATTACTTAGTGTTAAATATTAAATAATATGTTTATAATTGACTGAAATGTACATTCAGTATAAAGATTGTTAAAATAGGATTTCAAAAATGAATAAATTCTTTTAATTATCCATTTTATAATTTTGTTTTCATAATTTAATGCTAAAAGATCTTCTTTACTCCACATTAGAACTGAAATTTAAATAACGACTGAATTAAATTCAAAAGCTAGCGACCTTATTCTTAGACATCGTAAGCTGGGTTAGAACAACATTTTTGACGTTTAATAATAAATTCTTAGTTTGTTTAAGAAAAAAAAGGAATTTTAAACTCATTGTTTATACTTTTAGGCGATGTTAAATTGATTTGAACAATCATCGCTTTATAACCCGCGAAGTTGGGAAGGGGAAGCAATACGAAATGTATATGTGCCCTATTGAATCTTTTTGTTTTTCTTTTCAATGGCCGCGGTATGTGCAATAATCCCCTTCAAAGAATTGTTTCATAAATCTATGCATTTGTATCTGGTCTCTAATAAATTGGCAAACACAATTCATCAGGCCTCTGGGAGGAACTGAATCCAGCGGTAGGATTAATGTTCTATTTAGGAAGCTCATCCAGTAAGGATCAGCGCATGAGAAACGGAGCTTGCTGAAATAATGGATCGCCGTATCGTATGGAAGGGAATTACCGCCAAAATTCTATGTATCTTGCTTTTATTCTTATTATGCTTACTTCTTTATTCTTCATTACATTTACACTTGCATGTCACGTTATTGTTTTCGTATTCATGCTTATCCAATTTCACTTTGATTCTCTTTGATCCTTCATTGTATGCTTAATTCTATGTTGCAACATTCTCTTCTTATTCGTGTAAATTCTTTCTTCTATCTCTGTTACAAACGTGAATTCAAACACGCAAACCATAAAGCACTTTGAATGAAGACGAATACAAGTTGCATGAATTTAATGCTGCATTATGACGCCAGGCGGCAGTGTGTGCGCTACAATTGCTGCTCCCCGAAAAAAAAACGTAGCTAGCTAAATGTGGGATGTTTCGCACCATGACATTTCGCTCCAATGTTTACATGTTCAGATCAAGAAATGGAGGGGAGGTTTATGTACTAAGAGATAATTTATAATTTTGTTTGCCGGGGAGGGGGTGGGGGGTGGGTCGAGTTCTATTTTCAGTAGGTTCACAAAACTTTGTTTTCATATCACAAGTTCAAAACTTCTAGAAAAATAAGTTAGATTTTAAAACCTGCAGTTTTAAGTTTTTAACCCGGAATTTCACGCGAATATTAATTCATCGCATTTAATCAGGGATACACAGTACTGTAGCCTAACGAGAGGTACATAGTGATTCATGCAAGTGATAATTTTTACACGTACTAGAGTACAGGAAAAGCTACTTCTAAGCATTTCGTACCCCAGTCCTTTTATTGTGTTTTAAAAACATCTTTAAATTTGGTTTAAATTTATTTATATTTCATCTACATGTTCCACGGGTACCTCTGGACAGAACCGTGCATCACCCCACCTCTTTTCACCTCAAATGAAAATAAAGTCATGTCGACAAGTACTTATGACATGTTCCTCTTCTAAAAATTAACCGTTCGATCATGCAAATAATTTGTTACTGCATATATATATATATATATATATATATATATATATATATATATATATATATATATATATATATTGTAACAATCACTTGTATACTAGCACCAGGCTAGCTTCGAAGCCCTTTAATTTTGTAATACTGTTTACCCATAATTCTCTGCAAATGCGCAGTCAGGTAAAACCGCTGACACCTGGTCATTTCCCGGGTTGGCTGCCGTGTGACAAGACACGATTTTGAGGGCAGCTCAGATTTGCTGTAAAGAGCGACATTATTGCAGTATGCATTGTGCATGAACCTTGTTAATGAGCGGGCACGGATAGCAGACCGTGGTAAGTATATTTATCGTTTTATGCAGTATTTTTGTGTATTCGACTAGTAATTCTTGTTTATTGTGAGCTAAAAATAACCTTGGCCAGCGTTCACATGTTAAACTTACCTGTGTGAGCAGTCGAGCGTATCTTTTGCGTGGAAGTTTAAATGCCAGTTTTATATTATCGATAAAGCCCTGTGTTAGAATTGTATAGCTTTGAATGTTATTCTATGCGTATTTTGTTGTATTAGATAAAACTTGCTGATTTATTTAAATGTCTTGGGCGGAAGTGATTCACCGGAAATGATTGACCGGAAGTGTGCGCCATATTTATTTTGTTATTATTTACATGTTGCTATGAAACTCAACTCTGTTTACATATTAGTGACAGACACTTATTATATGATTATTTTATAATAGTATCATCAAATGTTGCCATACTCAGGTTGCCTACATGTACTTATTACTGGAATAAATTGTAGCATTTTGACTTGGTCATACAACTGTGAAGTTCCAGTGGGGAGAACCACTCTGATGTTGAACACCACCACGGCGCCTAAGGTCCAGGACTACAGCCCTGTAAGGAGTCCACGGTGGATTTAGGGGAGGAAATAAAGTCTACCTCATCACATCAGCGAGGAATTCAGATAGTCAGATGATCTGTGATTGGAGTCGAGATAAGTGATCGAGACAGGAACATCAGTGATTGAAAGTTTAGTGATTGAGATCTGTTAATTAGTTTCAGTTGTGAATAAGTAATCATCAAAGGTGTGGCAACCATATTTTGAATTTAAAGTAACATAATATACCGGTATAACGTCTGTCTGTAAAAAAGGGTATTTTTTATATACATACATATTATTTTTTTATAATTGTGTTAAAGTAGGGTCATTAATTACAGCCAATTGAATGAGTATGGGGTGTGAGCGAGTGTGGGTGTGAAAGTGATATTGTAAATATATTTCATTTGTTATTTTGTAAATAAATTTATAAAACTGAAGCTGTCTTAACTGTCATTTGGAGAACGCCTAGCTCATCCACGTTACATATATATATATATATATATATATATATATATATATATATATATATATATATATATATATATATATATATATATATATGGTACATTGCATTGCGGATCTAGAATGAAATCAGATCCACCCCCAATGGAAAATTCACACTTATTTAATTAACCAATAAAATAATTAATACAAAATTATCTCTCAGACCCCCCCTATCATTTTTTAAGAACCGCGCGGAGGCATTTTACATGTATATAAAAAAAACGTATCTTTTTGAGTCTGCGTATATCATGGCTTGTTAAAAGTTGACTACGGTATATTTTTATGTATTTCATATTCCTATACTAAGCCCTCAATTTGAGATGTTTTCACGAATTTATTAAATTTATGCCATTTGTTAGTTTCGTCAGTTTTAATAAATCTTCGGCAACAGCAATTGTAGCGCACACACTGCCGCCTGGCGTCATAATGCAGCATTAACTTCATGCAACTTGTATTCGTCTTTATTGAAAGTGCCCTATGGTTTGCGTGTTTGAATTCACGTTTGTAACAGAGATAGAAGAAAAAAAACTACACGAATAAGAAGAGAATATTGCAACATAGAAATAAGCAAACAATAAAGAATCAAAGAGAATCAAAGTGAAATTAGATAAGCATGAATATGAAAACAATAAAGTGACATGCAAGTGTAAATGTACTGAAGAATAAAGAAGTAAGCATAATAAGAATTAAAGCAATATACATAGAATTTTGGCGGTAATTCCCTTCCATGGTATGGAAGCTGTATGTTTTTAAAGAAATTCATAAATACAAGAAAAATAATAACTAGATTTAAAACACAATTTAATATGAACATCTATATAACATCTGCCATTCACTATACTTAAGAATGTACAATATAAACCTTTTGTATGTTTATTTTTCTTTTTCCTCATATCCTCTAAAGAAATTTAGTTACACTGGGTGAAAAGAGTATACTATGTACAAGTGTACTTTCAATATAGGGTAAAATATACTCTTTAATAAATTTCAAAACCTTTTTTAAAAAAAAATTCAAATACTTGTGCCAGGATACAATAAAGGTGATAATTTTACATCAATACATTGTTTTATCAAAAGATGTTATGAATATGGTCACTTTCCTGCCAACCAGCCTCTTGTTTCAAACTCTCATCATCGTTTGTCAGAGTTTTAAATCGAACACCACTGAGAATGGCCAAGAACAACAAGACCACACAAATCACAAAGATCATCTGATTCCCGTGTCGGAACACGTCCTCGTGGAGCAGGAGGAGAACGGCGCACGCAATCAGGTTTATGGGAACCCGGAACCAGTTCATGATGCTCCAGCGATGCGTATCAGGAATGATTCTAGACCGGAGAAAACCCATGGCGGGAAAATAAATACCGACTGCAATTTCAAAAACTACGAAAGCAGAGAAGGAGAGGGCATAGTCATGGGCACCAGGATGAGTTGAATACACTAATAATAAATTAGCAAACAGAGCAATTGCAATAGATATTATGAGTAAAACAGTGGTTGATAGTTTCTTGCGCAAGTTCAGCACTTGAAAGAATGCTTGACCTGTCAATATGCTAATCATGAATGTTGAAAATACAACACCTAACATAGGCTTGGCAGGTTCTAAAATTGGCGTCCATAAGAAAATAATGATGTATATAACACTTTCAAATAGAGATTCTATGGCTCCTAGCATTAATATCTTCTCCTCTGTTACAATGCTTTTAAAGCCTTCTCCACATAACTTCCTAAATTTAATGGTATGTCCACTGTAATTTTCATTCCATGTATACATAACTATTACACCAGCAACAACTAAAAATGGAATAGCCAGGATATATGGAGCAACAGGTCCAAAGCCCATCCAATCGCAGAGAACATTTGTCGTGAATCCTGCTAAAATAGCCATTAAGCCATTCCAGAAGGATGCTTTGGCGAATGTTACTGCAATCCATTCTTTCGGAAAATCATGGGTCTCAACATGCTCATGGACATACCAAGCTTCAAATGCAGAAAACAACACAGATGTTGCAATACCACCCAAGATCCGACCGATTAAGAGGACACCATAACTGGTTGATAGCTTCAATATACAGGAAACAGAGTACAAGACTGTGAAGGACATACACAGCTTCTTTCGGCCAAACTGGTCTGCAGCAATAGGTGTCCAGGTTCCCAGGAGGACAGTGGAGGCAAACCCAAACACATACAGGATGGCGATCTGCTCCTCCTGGAAGCCATAATGTTGATAGAGTTTATAGAGGTAGGGACCTTGTAGCCAGTCAGCAAACATGGCCATCAGATAGGCAGCAAAATAGCCACGCTGAAACCGGACAAACATAGGGTTGTTCCCAATTGAAGCATCTCTACGTAGTCTGTGAGCCACATACTGGAATCCAGCACAAACAACTGTGAGAAGTATAAGGGTGAAGTACACGATTGGTCCTATCATGATGATAGATTGCTACCAATACATCATCTACAATACACAAAGAAAATTATCTATAAACAACATTATTGGATTTGAAGGTAAGTCTTCACAAATAATTTTTTCTGAAATACATGTATTAAATTCATTAGTTAAAAATTGATATCTGAACCTCGTCTAAGATCAGTGTAAAATTTAAAAAAAAATCTTTTATGTCTTTATGGAACTAATCCCTTCAGCCCAACACAAAAAGTGAGACATTACTAAGAAAGTATTCATTTATACTGGATCTGACGTGGCCTTCCACAAGGAAATACACCCCAACTTTTTAAAATAAGTTTCATAAAACTTGTGATAACTATAAAATGTGCTATACACACATACCGAGCAAAATTTTTATTGCTATGTATAATATATCTGTGTATCATATATCATGTATATTTACAAAAAACAAATATTTATTAAGTAAGAATATTCCCAAGAACTCTTAAAATATAACACATACCCATACCATTATACTTAAAATGACCAATGTAGAAAGATACAGGTAGGTACAAGTTCTTTTTGGAAAATAAACTCACAACTTGGTACAAATTAAGTTCTCTAAGAGAATCTGTTCTCTGCTACATGGGAACAGGTTTTATTAGAGTACAAGTTGTCCTGTAACCTGTGTTACTGGTACTTCTTGGATTTTTTGTTATTTGGTTATATATATGTACACATGCACACACAGGCACTTGTTACTGCAATAAAGTTTTCCCTATAGTTTGATAATAACACAAGGATGTAACTCCAAGTTCCATGTAGATGGTGTAGTAGGTATGAATTGATTTTGTAGGTTTATCATAGAAGAAAGTGGTATTAAACAATTTTTTTTTTAAGACAACTATCTTTGTACATAAGACACTCATTATAAACATCAAACTTTTGGTTGGGGCGACTACTGAAATGGGTTGTTCTAGCCCGTTGGGATATCTTATATAAAATGTAACAAGTTTTGGCAAACAAATTTTTCTGTATCCCAACTGCTTGAAGATTGATCCCTCGGTACGTCTTTAATTTCTTGGAGATCAATCTCATAAACTGTAGGTAACTTGTTATTCAGTTAACCAAAAGTTGCATTTAATATATATTTTACATGTGGATTTATATGAAAAACCATTTTTTGCACCTGTAATTAATATCCCATTTGGGATAAAATGTCCCACACGGACTATAATAATCCATTTGGGCGATTCATTGGTCCCAACCAGTTCAAGAGTTATGAACCTTGCGTTTCCACCACTGTCGTTGCATTCACTATCGTATTAAATGTTTAGATCATAATGTACAGATATCGAACATGCGTTTTCATGTCAACTGAAAAATTACTACTGCAGTAACGTTTCAAAAAAAAATATTATGTTTAAGATAATAAGATATCTTTACCACATATATCCTTCAAAATATCGAAAAGGCCACCTCCTGTTTTGTTTTGATGATTTGGCCAGATAAAATATCGATCCCGATTATAAAAGTATTCAAATAAAAAAAAAAGTATGCTCTCTTAAAATACAATGCAGTCGTGTTTTTTTCAATAAAACTTTTAAATGATCTATTAGAAAATGATAAGGATACTTTTTGTACACAATGCATACAAAGTTCTTTTTAATAATCGGGATTGATCTTCAAGTGGAAGTGAAAGTGAAAGTATACCAGAGAAGCACGTTGAGTTCCACTTGTGTTGTTTGATACTGATAAAAATGGAACCTGTGCGTTTACCACAAAAGAAATTTTACAGACAGAGAGCTCATTCGAATCCGATGACAGACCACAATTTTGATGTGTACGTAGATGTATAAAACTAGAATGTATATTTGTTTCAACAGCTGTTCAATGATACATATTTGCCATATCAACAGTGATACACATCAGGGACGTATATACGTCCCTGTACACATGTATATTGTAGTAGTTTTGTAAATGAATATGAGTTACTTCCAACTATCATTTGGTTTGAATAGGTTATGATATGATGGCAATCACATTTCTAAAAGTATGAATTTAAAAAGGTGTTCATCTTGTCTGTTCTTTTTTCTATCACCATATCATTGACTTCATTCACACTTCTCACTTCTCCCCACTCATTTCCCAACACTTCACAATGTACTGATTAAAATACTGATTAAAATTGACTCATTGAGAGCGTTTTGATAACCAGTACACCCTTGTTACATGTGCCAATGTTTTATTTTATCCTGCAACTGCCTCTAAGACTTGCATTTACCAAATAAAGGTAACCCAATAAAAGCAGTATTTGGCCAATGCCCCTATATAGCCTTGTGCATTTACCAGATGTTGAAATGCATTAGGACGTCATTGTTTTGCTTCATTAACACTATGTTGTCATGGTTTTAAATGAATATATGCACTTAAATTGTTAATAATACATATTATGTAGCTCATTTGAAGCATCAATAGTGATATTATGCTGCAGGATAAACAGAGTAAATGTTAACTGTCTTTAACTGTCTTTAAATATAAGCAACATTTAGGCTCTGGTTGAAAATCAGGTTTTCTTACCCTCTTCTAATGTCGCTAATATTTCAAGACAGTAATCAGTAATCATGTATTACATGTATATATAAACTCTGTCTCAAGAGTTTAATGTTAAATTAATCAGTATTCTTAAATACCCAAGGTTAAATTGATATATACTAGAATAAAAAGATCCTCAAAAAATCCCAAGATTTCTTGGGGACCATCTCACAAACTATAATGTGTAGAAAATCTTGTGCCAAAATTTGTTTGGGATTTATTTTTTAAAATGCTAAACATAGTTTTTCTATTTTTTTGAGTGCTGTAAATAAATATCCTAGTTGTAAATTTGTAAATGCCCATTCAGATAATAGTCTTCTCAGATTGAAGATGATTGAGTTAAAGTTTACATCCATTAATTTGTGATTAATATATACATGATATGTAGTATTACCTAGTTGTAGGGAATTGCACAGAATATACAAATCTACTCAAATAAGCTGGCGCTGGACAACAAGAAGATTGGCAGCATGACAAAACTTTGTATATTATGACAACAACTCTTTATCGATTCTCATTATTCTATCTCACAAATAGTTTGTTCATGACTCATTAGCCACAAATTGGCGATGTTAGTGGTATTTGTACTTAAAGATGTAAAAATGTTTTTTATTTTATGTGCTAGATTATCTAAAAAATACATGGATTAAATATTCATACACCTTTCATTGATACTTATGTTAATTAAGTCGGAGGGTAACTACTATATATTTCAAATTATTTTAACACCCAAAATGGGATATTTCTGATACAATTAAGTGGATAGAGAACACTAGTCTTACATGTACAGAGAATATGGAAAACTAACATTTTAAATAGTAAAGAATACATGTACATTAACATATCAAAATGATTGGTGCTATTTCATTGAGTACATCCTTTCTTTAGCAATGTTTTAAACTAATTTTGTAAGAGAATTTTTTTGCTTTTCATTTCAAAAATGGTGAATACAGTGTTTCCGTTTGATGGCAAGTTGTACTTTATGGAAATAAATATTCTCTCAAAAATAGTTGTGCTTAGGAGGTTAGAGATAAAAAAAAGACCATTCTATGAAAGTACGCAGCATAGTTAAGGCTGTCAATAAATTCCGTTCAGACAAAAAGTACGGGAAATGTGCATTATGACATCACAGTATATTACAAACCTCGAAAGTACTTATTAATTTATTTATTAGCAAAATTAATTTATACCGGTCTTTTAATTGAAAACAAAAAATGCTCTTTCTTACAATTTCGATGTCCGTTATATCGTACACACTGAAAAATAAGCGAGATGTCCTTCTCTCTGTACTACAAAATATGATGCATATGCTTCAAAATGACGCATTTAGTTAAGTCATTGAAGGCCATCATGCAGTTTTTTAGCGAAGAAAAATAAATGTCATAGATTAACAGAAAATTATAAATGAATATTTTGTTTAACATTATTATTAGTAGAATGCTACCTTTCAAGTCTTATTTTCATTTTGTTATAATTATGCATAGTATAAAGAGGCAACCTCGGTTTTGTATAAAATATCGCATATCTTAAAGATTGGTACCTAAATAAATCAATTAATTGCAAGGGCATACGCTTACCAGATCATGAAAAACTTTTACATGCGAATTTGAAATATGCTATGTAATTTAAAAACTTCTACGATCCTTGTAAAATCTTATAAAATAATAATTTTTTTAATGAAATTAACACCGTGACCTTTAAAATTATTCAACATATGCATTATAAATTACGTTTTCTACTAACAAATAATCTTATCTTAAAAAGTTCGCATCATTTTTCAAAATCTATGATATAACATCAAGTTATTTTATAATTTAGTTGTGAATTTTGACATGATTATGCCCTTGCAATATTGAATTTTTTAAATGACCTCAAAACCACAAATACATCCGCTTGTATCAATCGACTGCCATATCACGTGACCACTATGAAAATAAAATATTGTACTGTTATATATATATTTCTGAAATATATTGCATTTGAGCGACTGTTATTGGTTTTAAAAAGGACATGCCAGTTGAACTAAAGTATACATGTTTTCATCACAAAAATTCGCTGATATTTTTATTGGCCGCCTTAACTGTACTGCGTAGGTGTCTTGGCAACATTGTTCAGTCATTAATGAATATTATACATGTAAATTATCAAATAATATGTGTAAATAAATTATGAGTGTAAATTATGCCCACTTTGAAATGAAATAGTTTTGTTACATTATCTCAGCTTTAAAACAGTTCTCTTAATTTAATCTTAATATTTAATTTACATTTTGAATTTTGTTGAATGTTGTAATATAAGAATGAACAGAGGTAAAAACTAAGAGAAATCACGGATAGAGCAAGGTTTTGTGAAATTCCTGGATAAATTCTTCACATTTCCTTGTAAGATTGTATGGTTGTCATGAACTCAAATTAAACAAATTTACTGATATATAATAAATTGAATTTGTGTCATGTAAAGTTGAAAAATATCAAAATTTTCATTTTTCATAACAAATTGTTTTATAGTCTTTAAAGTTAAAAATATTTAATTGGTTTTTATTGAGATCTCCCAAAATTCTTTAATTCACAATCTGATAAATTTAGGGTTAAAAAAGTAGGGTTTTTATTAAATTCTCTTCATAGCACATTTTTATTCATGGAGAATATAACATCTATAGATTAAATTTTGCTATCATACCTAAATATTACAAATTTGTTATACGAATAAGATGAACTATGGATGTAGCAAAATAAATCCAATGGTTTCTTGGACTTGGCTGTATCCAAGTTTTACTGTATAACCCTAACTATGTGGTAGCCATTAACCAGTGTTTACTTGTCTTGCAGACCAGTGAAGCCAGAAGACATGGAGTGGAGTGAACATTACCCAGACTTTTATCAAACTGGACAGAAGATCACAGACTGCCCCCACAGAGTGGAGTTTGCAGACATTGGGTGTGGTTATGGGGGTTTGTTGGGTAAGTAAATACATGTATATACCTATCCCAATCAAATCTGGAAGCCAAATTCAGCACAAAAATTAAGACTTGCTAAATATACAACAAGTTTAAAATTTTGAAATTTCATGAATTTTGTATCCGATTCATGTAGATTTAACATAATTATGCTAGTGAGGATAAATAAGTGAGGATAAATATGTTACCCTCACTAACTGCAATGTTTATCATTAATGTAAAAAACCCCTGAAAACCATTTCTCAAAGTGAATTTACCTTAGATGAATTAGGTTAATCATGGATACTTGATATATTACATGTAAATGTTTTAAATACTTTACCAGACATGAATCATAGTGAACAATAGGCATATAAATTTGATGAACTCTGACAATATATTTTTAATGAAATGTTTCAGTAATTTACATTAAAAAAATTGGCATTAATATTGCAGCCCAGAAAACTGGGTTGATCTATACCGTTGTTTCCATGCTTACAATACCTTAAAGGGACTTGGACACGATTTGAGCTCAATTTTTTCAAAATTTATTTTTTCATTTTTAATGTCTAGAATGGTCAATATGGATGTTTTTAATGTTCTGTCAAAATTTGAAAGTCAAATATCGAGTTACAAGCGAGTTACAGAGGTTAAAATTCTTTGTTTTGTAAACAAAGCTCGAGACCTGTTATTGTTTACATATGTCTTGAGTTGGTAAAAGTTTCAGTCTAATGTTGCATTTTGTTGTTGATAAACTTATTCATGAACACATTTAATAAGTTTATCTTGTTTCCACAAGTTATTTTGTCAAAGAAATGGTAATTTCTTTACTTTACATTTTTTGTAAACAAATATAAGACTCGAGCTTTGTTTACATAACAACGACTTCTTTCCTCTGTATCATGCTTGTAACATGACTTCTAACATTCAAATTTTGGTAAATCATTCAAAATACACAAGTAAACTATTTAATACATAAAAATCAAAAATCAAATTTTCATCTGAAATCGTGTCCAGGTCCCTTTAAGGTTTGCTGACATCACAATAGGAATCGTACAATACCTTAAGGTTTGCTGACATCACAATAGGAATCGAAGTAGAAAGTTGGTGTAAGTAGTGTAACTTAAAGGTTTTGTGAAATCTTTGACAACTTTAAAGTTGTTAGCAAAATATTGGCTGAGAACACACACTGATTATTTTTTATGAATTCATTTAAAATCATCTCCCCTGTTACTGTGTTCAATAAAATTAATTATTCATTTAAAATTTATGAGTGTAGTTTCGAGATGTGTTTAATGACTAAAATGTGCATGTTACTATATATTTCAATGAGATGGCATTGCTTGATTCGATAAGCATTGCTGTGTTTAAAACATGATAACATCATAACCACATAGACAAACTTGAATAAATTTCAGAAATGAAACTTTGAAACCAAAGGATCAAGCGGACAAATTTTCAGGCAATGTTTTCTCACAGGCAGTAAACCTGCGAGCTACCTTAACATTGAGTCATTAAAGTTGGGTCTACAAGACACTAGTCTTTTAAAAATGCCTTTTAAGCCAATGATTTAATCATTTTCCTTGGTTCCAATTCATTTGAAAGTTAACCATAAGCTCCAAAATATCATAATCCCTCTGTTGAAATGGGGTGGGCTATTCTATCGCACCTTCGGTCTGTGCTGTGTCCAATGTAAATAAAATCCCCACAGTTCAGAGCAGAAAGGTAACACTTAAAATGATTTCTTTTATTAAAGAATTGACCATAATCCCTTGTCTTAATAACTAATAGTTTAGTCTTTGATTTCTTGCATAGTAATATTTAGACCCAAGGCATTGACACACTTCTTTGGAATACGTAGTTATTTGTTATTGATAAAAACATGTACCATTTGATTGACTTTCAAATAGGAATTTTTGATGATAGAATTTGCATTGTGAAGTTTTGAACAAACCTTAATTCAAGAAATAATGAAGACCAAGCTAGTTTTTGTAGCTCTGTTTTTTATTTGGACAACTTATGAGATTCAGGTGAAAGGTGCAGTATTCTCGGACACCTCAGCTCTTTATCAGTATCTTTTTGCAAACTACACGTCAGATCTACGACCACAAGCAGACCTATCACAACCAATAAAAATTGGTTTCAAGTTGTATTTATTCTCCATCAACAACTTTGATGAGATTTCTGGTATTCTGTCTGCTGTGGTTGGAATTTCAATGCAGTGGAAAGACTTCCGCCTTGAGTGGACACCTAGCAGCTATAGTGGACTAAATACTTTAACGGTTCCAAGGGACAAAATATGGACACCAGACGTTTATTTGATAGATCCTGCCAATGAGATGAAGGCTATTGGTGATGGGAATGTAATTGGGAGACTACTTTTTGATGGATCTGTGATTTGGTCACCTGGAGGATTCGTGCAGTCTCTCTGCAATGTAAACATGTATTCCTTCCCATTTGACTCTTCCTACAGTTGATGCTTCTGGTGAATTTCCATCTTCAAAATTGCGTTAAGGTGACCTCTGGTCTTCCTATAGATGAACAGAATTATTATTTCATTGATCTAGGACGTAAGATGACCTCTGGTCTAATTATGAATATTTAACTTAGAATGACAAAATTATTACACCATTGACTTAGGACCTTAGGTGACCTTTGGTCTCCTTATTGATATTTCACTTAAGGTGAGCCCTGGTCTCCCAACAGTGGATGACTTCTGGTTTATTTCTATATTGTAAAATGAATTTAGGTAACCTCTTATTTCCGTATTAATTAACAAAATTGTTACTACATTGATTTAGGACGTGGGGTGACCGCTGGTCTCCCTACAGTGGCTGACTTCTAGTGAATCTCCATCTAAGGTGAACTTAAGGTGAATCTCCCTATAGATTAACAAAGGTATTATCTCATTGATTTAGGACGTAAGGTTACCTCTGGTCTTCTAATGGTAATTCCATTTAAGGTGACCCCTGTTTATTCCACTTAAGGTGACCCCTGGTCTTCATACAGCGGCTGAATTCTGGTGAAGCTCTCAACCTTGTAAAATCTTAACATAAGGTGACCTTTGGTTTTCTTAAAGATAAAATTCTTACTTTATTGATTTCAGACCTACGGTTACCTCTAGTCTCCTTATAAATGTAAGGTGATATTAAGTCTTCTTACAGTGATTGACTTCTGGTGAATATCCATCTACAAATTGCATTAAGATGACTCTGGTCTTCCTTTAGATTTACAAAATTTTAACAACATTTCATTGTTCTGGGACCTTAGATGACCTCTGGTGTCATTGTATATAGTTCACTTTAAGTGACCCATGCTCTTTAGATGAACAATTTTTTTTTATTGGTTTAGAACCTAAGGTTACCTCATGTATCTTAATGGATTTTCCACTTAAGGTGACCCCTGGTCCCCCTACAGCGGCTGAATCCTAGTAAATTGCCCCATCTTGTAAAATGATATAAGGTTACCTCTGGTCTCCCTATAGATAACATAATTATTACTTTAATGATTTCGGACCTAAGGTGACCTCTAGTCTCCTTATGAATGTAAAGTGATATTTAGTCTTCTTACAGTTCTTTACTTCTGGTGAAAATCCATCTTCAAAACTGCATTAAGGTGACCTTTGGTCTTCCTATAGATTAACAAAAGTATTACTTCACTGATCTAAGACCTATGATTTTTTTATTAGTCTAGGACTTAAGGTTACCTCTGGCCGCCTAATGGATTTTCCACTTAAGGTGACCCCTGGTCCCCCAACAGCGGCTGAATTCTGGTGAATTGCCCCATCTAGTAAAATGACATAAGGTGACCTCTGGTCTCTCTATAGATAACAAAATTATTACTTTATTGATTTCGGACCTAAGGTGACCTCTAGTCTCCTTATGAATGTAAGGTGATGTTTAGTATCTCCACGCAGTGCTTGAGTTCTGGTGAATATCCATCTTCAAAAAACTGCATTAAGGTGACCTTTGGTCTTCCTATACATTAACAAACTTATTACTTCACTGATCTAAGACCTAAGATGACCTCTGGTGTCATTATGAATAGATTAACAATTTTTTTTTACTGATTTAGGACCTAAGGTAACCTCTGGTCACCTAATGGATTTTCCACTTAAGGTGACCCCCGGTCCCCTTACAGCAACTGAATTCTGGTGAATTGCCCAATCTTGTAAAATTACATAAGGTGACCTCTGGTCACTTGATAGATAAAATTATTACTTTACTGATTTCGGACCTAAGTCTCCTTATGAATGTAAGGTGATCCTTAGTCTCCTTACAGTGATTGACTTCTGGTTAATATCCATCTTCAAAATTGGATTAAGGTGACCTAAGATGACATCTAGTGTCATTATTAATAGTTCACTTTAGATTAACAAAATTATTTTATTGGTTTAGGACCTAAGGTAACCTCAGGTCTCCTTATTGCTGTTCGAGGTAAGGTGACCGCTAGTCTCCCTACAGTGGCTAACTTCTGGTGATCTAAACTCCATCTTCAAAAATGCATAAGGGTTAGACCTCTCTGCTCTCCTTATGGATATTCCACTTAAGGTGACCTATGGTTTCCCAATATAGATTAACAAGAGATTATTATTTCATTGATTTGGGACCTAAGGTGACCTTGGATCTCCTTATGAAAGTTCCACTTAAGGTTAAGGTAGTCTTTTACAGAGGCTGACTTTTGGTGAATATCCATCTTCAAATATGACATAAGGTGATCCCTGGTCTTCCTATAGATTACTACACTGATTAAGGACCTAAGGTGACCGCTATTGATAGCGTACTGATAATGATCCCTGGTCTTTTTACAGTGGATTACTTCTGGTGAATCTCCGTCCTTAAAAATGTATTAAGGTGACCTCTGGTTTCCCTATAGATTAATAAAATTCCTATAACCTAAGATGACCCGTAAGCTCATTATGAATATTTAACTTAAAGTGATCCCTGCTCTATTTATTAACAAAATTATTATTTTTTTCATTATTTAGGACATAAGGTGACCTCTGGTCTCATACGGACATTCCACTTCATTTAACCCCTGGTCTCCCTACAATGACTGACTTCTATAAATCTCAATCTTGTAAAATGACCTCTGGTCTTCGAATGAATTATCAATGATGGTCTCCTCATTGATGGTGAGGTGACCCCTGGTCCCCCTACAGTGGATCACTTCTGATGAATCTTGTAAAATGACACTAGGCAGCTGTTATGTGACTTTTGTTTCCGTATTGATTAACAAAATGATTACGACATTGATTTTGGACGTAAGGTGACCTCTGGTCTCCTTATGGATATAGAAAAAAAGAAAGTAGATTTACATTCTTATCTTCACTTGTAAAAGAGTTCCATAAGGGCTCATTAATACACTAATTTTATAGAACTATTTTCGGGTGACCCCAGGTCCTAGTTGAGCGTACGTTTTATCCTTCTGCGAAACGCATCTAACCGAAGAGCTGGTAAAACTATTACCCGGTAATGCGACCTGTAGACCTGTGTTGCGTACGTAACTTCGGACAAAGATAATTTTCTTGTAACATGCATGTATTTTAATGACTTTATTCTTTAAAACCCCTTGTACTGTTTTATTAGGTAAAAAAGATATGTAAAGCACACATTTCAGCTTTAAGGTGGCACAGGACACCTGCATATTGTAATGAACTCCCTATTGCAAAAAAAAACAATAAAGTATAAATATAATATTTTCCCCCAAAATAATGTTACCTAACAGTGAGGTGCAAAGGGTTAGAGCGTTAACTACGTGTCTGTAGAGAGTTCAAATGCTGCTGGGGCTTTTCTATTTTTTACTTAAGACTCCAAAATTTTAAAAACTCATCTTTTTTTGCTAAATACTTGTACATGTATTGTAACAATCTAAATTTATAAAACGTCACTGTGAAAGAATTTTGATTATAATGCACTTTACTACATGTAGAGGCTTTCGTTGTTATCAAATATTCTGATGTTTATTTATCCATGAGGAGTGTGTGTGGGGGTAGGGGGGCAAAGTAATACATGTAACTGTGTTTGCAGGGGGTGGGGGGATTGGGGTCCGAGGTGTATTTTTTTGGTAATTTTACTACATGTATTAATATAAATGATTTTTTTTCAAGGGTGGGAGGGTCTGGACCCCCACCCCACACCCCCCCCCCACTCCAATCCCTTCTCTAAATCCGTGCACACGATGATGTTGGCACCTAGAAGCAAATCTAAATTAAGCCGGCAACCGCCGAGGGAAGGGGGCATAATTTAATTTTGTTTGTAATAATTATAAAGACCATACTTTTTATGAAATGAAAAGATTATTGATTAACTGAAAATTCACATGCAAACAGTTCAACCACAAATTGTACATAAAGGGCCGCTCATGTGTATTATCATCGTCGGAACCCACGGGTTTTCTATCCGTTACACAGCAGTGCAGTGTAACGGATAGAAAACCCGTGGGTTCCGACGATGGTGTTTTATGTGCACGTGGCCTTCGTTTTTACTAAAACTGGTACAAAACGGTGTTATTTAGGGGCAAACACTTGGTCTAATGACAGCATCTAGTTGTTTCTGCAATTATTGAAATTTAGTGATCGATGCTTCCCGATTGTGAACTTGAATTGAAAACGCAATCATCTTAAAAAAAAAAAGGATTGCTGACATGAAAAACTATTTTTTGTCATTTTGCTTTAAGCATTTAATGAAATTAACTAGTGAGACGATATGATAATCTAAAGCTTTCCTGTATATATTCATCTTAAAGCTTTCCTGTATATATTGATTTTTCAAAACCTCGCTGCGTCCTTTGTACTTAAAGTCCGCATAAGAAGATCATTATATCGGAATCAGACAATAAATGAAAGACGCACACAACAATGTGTTTCACATGAAACATTTCATTCAGTTTTGATCATCATGCAGTTATTTCTTTGATATAATCCATTTGTCTATTAGGAGGTACAAAGAAAACCACGTGCACTGATAACATAAATTCATGTAAAACGGGTTGGGTGCTGTTTCATTAACTGCCAATGAGTTTTGATCATCATGCAGTTATTTCTTTGATATAATCCATTTGTCTATTTAGAGGTACATGGATAAAGAAAACCACTTGCACTGATAACATAAATTCATGTAAAACGGGTTGGGTGCTGTTTCATTAAATGCCAATGATGTATTTTCTGTTGTAAATGGAATGGGCTTATCTGGTTAATACATATATCTGGTCAATTGAGTTAGTATTTGGGCTTGACTAGACTATATAATATATAGCAGGCAAGTGTTCTGTTCAAAATGTGTCCTGCTTGTTGTCGTTGTTGCTGCTGCTTCTTCTTTAGAACTACCGTATACACGTTTTTATATAACCTTGACACAAAAACGCTATAACTCTTGGTGAGTGCTCCCAAAAATTAAAATACTAGTAAACGGTCATACCCTCGTGAAGACAAAACCACATGTAGAAAGTGAAAAAATGACAATAACAAACCGTCAACCTTCTCAAAAATCCAGAAAACGAAAAACTAATTTAAAGCAGAGCAACACGGACCTCCAAAAAGATAGAGGTAGGATAAGGTGCCATGGAGGAGTAAGCATCCTCTGCTGACCGGTCACACCCGCTGTGCGCCTATTGTCATTTCGGTAAAAATGTCATTATCGGGGAAAATGTCGTAGTTTGGGGAAAATATCATAATCGGTAAAAACGGTGAAAAATCCGTGGACAATTCGGTTAATGATTAAAAAACAATAAAAATAGAACGGATTCCGAAAAAAGAACTCTACTTAAAGACCCATTGAAGGAGAAATGTCAATAATGGTCGTATACTTGTGTGGAATAAATTTACTCATTTCGGATTTTATATATATATATATATATATATATAGAGAGAGAGAGAGAGAGAGAGAGAGAGAGAGAGAGAGAGAGAGAGAGAGAGAGAGAGACCTAATTGAATACCTTATTGCGCAATCCAGCAAGCTATTGAAACCCTTACTAAAATTCTGTATCAAATGATATGATTATTCATTAATTAACAGATTTCCAAATGACCTTGACCTTTGACCTTTATGTCATTTTGTTCGGCCAAGGTAGACGCTTCCATTCCAAGTGGTCCGACGTCTTTATGATAAATAATAAAAAAGTTGAAAGTGATTTAATGGAAATGTAAATACTTTCAGGGGCAATAACTGTTAGAAGGGGGCCTCAGATCCTTTTGGTATGAATAGATTGAACAACCCTCTAAGTGTACTGAAGACATTGGTAAAAGTTCCAAGTCTCTATCTCTTATTGTTTCAGAGGAGTAGCGATAACAAGCATTTTGTACAATAGGGGCAATAACTCTGTAATTATTCAAAGGTATGAGCCAAGGGGCTGTATTTTAAAATGTCTTAAGATGTCCTACTACATCCATGAAAAAAATTTTCTCTACCACCCTAAACAAAAGAGATCTGAAAAATCATTAATTAACAGATTTCCAAATGACCTTGACCTTTGACCTTTATGTCATTTTGTTCGGCCAAGGTAGACGCTTCTATCCCAAGTGGTCCGACGTCTTTATGATAAATAATAAAAAAGTTGGAAGTGATTTTATGGAAATTTAAATACTTTCAGGGGCAATAACTGCTAGAAGAGGGCCCCAGATCCTTTCGATATGAATAGATTGAACAACCCTCTAAGTGTACTAAAGACATTGGTAAAAGTTCCAAGTCTCTATCTCTTATGGTTTTAGAGGAGTAGTGATAACAGGCATTTCCTTCTCAAAGGGCAATAACTCTGTAAGTTCTGGGAGTTTTTTGACACAGGGTCAATTGGTACCATAACTTTTAAGGAACAATTACATAAAGTTTAATTTGTTTGGATAACCCTAATAACAAAAAAGTCACTCCGAGCTAAATAGAAAAAAAGAAGAAGAAGAAGAAGAAGAACTAGTAGACTAATTGTTCTCGAACAATTAGAGGTCTTTCCACCTCATTATTTTTTATGTTTTGTTTCAATATAATTAATAAAACATTTTCTCTGCGTTCTATATAATTAATAAAACATTTTCTCTGCGTTACTTTATAAAAAAAAAAGTCAAAAACTGAAATATGCAATTTTTTTTTTTTTGACCTTGACCTTTGACCTTTATGTCATATTGACTGGTAAAGGTCAACATTTCAATTTCAAGTGATCTGATGGCTCTACGATGTAAGGTTCAAAAGTTGTAAGTGTTTTTAACGAAATTAAAAAACTTTCAGGGGCGATAACTGCTACAAGGGGGGCTCGGGCCCTTTCGGTATTAATAGATTGAAGGAGCCCCTAGATGTACAGAATACATTAGTAAAAGTTTCAAGTCTCTACCTCTTATAGTTTATGAGAAGTAGCGATAACAAGCATTTTGTACAATAGGGGCAATAACTCTATAATTGTTTCAATGTAGGGGCTGAAGGGTTATATTTTGAAATGTCTCAAGAAGCCCTACTATATCCATGAAATAGTTTTTCTCTTCCACCCTAAACAAAAGAGATCTAAAAAGTCATTATTTAACAGATTTCCAAATGACCTTGACTTTTGACCTTTATATCATTTTGTTCGGCCAAGGTAGACGCTTCCATCCCAAGTGGTCCGAAGTCTTTATGATAAATAATAAAAAAGTTGGAAGTGATTTTATAGAAATTGAAATACTTTCAGGGGCAATAACTACTATAAGGGGGCCTCAGATCCTTTCGGTATGAGTAGATTGAAGAACCCTCTAAGTTTACTGAAGACATTGGTAAAAGTTCCAAGTCT
Source organism: Magallana ariakensis (assembly GCA_020458035.1). Classification (NCBI taxonomy): domain Eukaryota; kingdom Metazoa; phylum Mollusca; class Bivalvia; order Ostreida; family Ostreidae; genus Magallana; species Magallana ariakensis. The sequence continues at coordinate 46,605,274 of CM035818.1, read as the reverse complement.
CTATCTCTTATGGTTTCAGAGGAGTAGTGATAACAAACATTTCGTACACAAGGCCAATAACTTTGTAAGTTCTAGGAGTTATTAAGCAAAGGGTCATTTGTTACCATAACTTTTTATGGTCAGTAACATAAAGAAAAAATTGTTTCAATATCTTTTATAATAAAAAAGCTGTCCCTGGAAAAAAAGAGAAGAAAAAAAAAAAAATAATAATAATAACTAGTAGACTAATTGTTCTCGAACAATTAGAGGTCTTTCCACCTCATTATTTTTTATGTTTTGTTTCAATATAATGAATTAAACATTTTATCTGCGTTACTGAATAAAAAAAAGTTAAAAACTTAAATATGCTATTTTTTTTGGTTTGACCTTGACCTTTGACCTTTATGTTATTTTGTTTGGCCAAGGTAGACGCTTCCATCCCAAGTGGTCCGAAGTCTCTACGATAAATGATAAAAAAGTTGGAAGTGATTTCATAGAATATTGAATACTTTCAGGGGCAATAACTGCTAAACGGGGGACTCGGATTCTTTGGTATAAATAGATTGAAGAACCTTTTAAGTGTACTGAAGACATTGGTAAAAGTTTCAAGTCACTATCTCTTATGGTTTTAGAGGAGTAGCGATAACAAGCATTTCGTACAATAGGGGCAATAACTCTGTAATTATTCAAAGGTATGAGCCAAGGGGCTAAATTTTAAAATGTCTTAAGATGTCCTACTACATCCATAAAAAAGTTTTTCTTTACCACCCTTAACAAAAGAGATCTAAAAAGTCATTAATTTACAGATTTCCAAATGACCTTGACCTTTGACCTTTATGTCATTTTGTTCGGCCAAGGTAGACGCTTCCATCCCAAGTGGTCCGAAGTCTTTACGATAAATAATTAAAAAGTTGGAAGCGATTTTATAGAAATTGAAATACTTTCAGGGGCAATAACTACTATAAGGGGGCCTCAGATCCTTTCGGTATGAATAGTTTGAGGAACCCTCTAAGTGTACTGAAGACATTGCTAAAAATTCCAAGTCTCTATCTCTTATGGTTTTAGAGGAGTAACGATAACAACCATTTCGCACACAAGGGCAATAACTTTGTACGTTTTGGGAGTTATTAAGCAAAGGGTCATTTGGTACCATAACTTTTTATGGTCAATAACATAAAGTAAAAATTGTTTCAATATCTCTTGAAATAAAAAAGCTGTCCCTGGAAAAAGGAAAAGAAAAAAAATAATAATAAAAAACATAAGAATAACAAAAGGTCTTTCACCTGAAAGGTGGAAAGACCTAATAATAACTAGTAGACTAATTGTTCTCGAACAATTAGAGTTCTTTCCACCTATATTATTTTTTTTTTTTGTTTCAATATAATTAATTAAACATTTTCTCTGCGTTACTTTATAGAAAAAGGTTTAAAACTTAAATATGCTATTTTATTTTATTTTTTTTATTTGACCTTGACCTTTGACCTTTATGCCATTTTGTTTGGACAAGGTAGACGCTTCCATCTCAAGTGGTCCGAAGTCTTTACGATAAATAATAAAAAAGTTGGAAGTGATTTTATAGAATATTGAATACTTTCAGGGGCAATAACTACTACAAGGGGGGCTCGGATCCTTTCGGTATATATAGATTAAAGAACCCTCTAAGTGTAATGAAGACATTGGTAAAAGTTCCAAGTCACTATCTCTTATGGTTTTAGAGGAGTAGCGATAACAATCATTTCGTACAAAAGGGGCAATAACTCTGTAATTATTCAAAGGTATGAGCCAAGGGGCTATATTTTAAAATGTCTTAAGATGTCCTACTAGATCTATGAACAAGTTTTTCTCTACCACCCTTAACAAAAAAGATCTAAAATTTCATTTATTAACAGATTTCCAAATGACCTTGACCTTTGACCTTTATGTCATTTTGTTCGGCCAAGGTAGACGCTTCCATCCCAAGTGGTCCGAATACTCTACGATAAATAATAAAAAAGTTGAAAGTGATTTTATAGAAATTGAAATACTTTCAGGGGCAATAACTACTAGAAGGGGGCCTCAGATCCTTTCGGTATGAATAGATTGAAGAACCCTCTAAGTTTAATGAAGACATTGATAAAAGTTCCAAGTCTCTATCTCTTATGGTTTCAGAGGAGTAGCGATAACAATCATTTTGTACACAAGGGCAAAAACTTTGGAAGTTCTGGGAGTTATTAAGCAAAGGGTCATTTGGTACCATAACTTTTTATGATCAATAACATAAAGAAAAAATTGTTTCAATATCTCTTGAAATAAAAAAGCTGTCCCTGGAAAAAAAGAGAAGATAAAAAATAATAATAATAAACTAGTAGACTAATTGTTCTCGAACAATTAGAGGTCTTTCCACCTATATTTTTTTCTATGTTTTGTTTCAATATAATTTATTAAACATTTTCTCTGCGTTACTTAATAAAACAATGTTTAAAACTTAAATAAGCTATTTATTTTTTTTTTGTTTGACCTTGACCTTTGACCTTTATGTCATTTTGTTCGGACAAGGTAGACGCTTCCATCCCAAGTAGTCCGAAGTCTTTACGATAAATAATAAAAAAGTTGGAAGTGATTTTATAAAATATTGAATACTTTCAGGGGCAATAACTGCTAGAAGGGGGCCTCAGATCCTTTCGGTATAAATAAATTGAAGAACCCTCTAAGTGTACTGAAGACATTGGTAAAAGTTCCAAGTCACTATCTCTTATGGTTTTAGAGAAGTAGCGATAACAAGCATTTCGTACAATAGGGGCAATAACTCTGTAATTATTCAAAGGTATGAGCCAAGGGGCTATATTTTAAAATGTCTTAAGATGTCCTACTACATCCATGAAAAAGTTTCTCTCTACCACCCTTAACAAAAGAGATCGATAAACTCATTAATAAACAGATTTCCAAATGACCTTGACCTTTGACCTTTATGTCATTTTGTTCGGCCAAGGTAGACGCTTCTATCCCAAGTGGTCCGAAGTCTCTATGATAAATAATAAAAAAGTTGGAAGTGATTTTATAGAAATTGAAATATTTCAGGGGCAATAACTAATAGAAGGGGGCCTCGGATCCTTTTGGTATTAGTAGATTGAAGAACCCTCTAACTATACAGAAGACATTGGTAAAAGTTTCAATTCTCTATCTCTTATAGTTTCAGAGGAGTAGCGATAACAAGCATTTCGTACACAAGGGCAATAACTTTGTAAGTTCTGGGAGTTATTAAGCAAAGGGTCATTTGGTATCATAACTTTTTATGGTCAATAACATAAAGAAAAAATTGTTTCAATATCTTTTGAAATAAAAAAGCTGTCCCTGGAAAAAAAGAGGAGAAAAAAAATAATAAAAAACAGAAGAAAAACAAAAGGTCTTTCACCTGAAAGGTGGAAAGACCTAAAAACATAAGAATAACAAAAGGTCTTTCACCTGAAAGGTGAAAAGACCTAATAATAATAATAATAAAAAACATAAGAAATACAAAAGGTCTTTCACCTGAAAGGTGGAAAGACCTAATAAAAGTAAGGCTAGTTTTTGCACTAGTAGACTAATTGTTCACGGAACAATTAGAGGCCTTTCCACCTTTCATAATGATTTTAAAAAAATCCCGAAAATGTTGATAATTAATGAGTAATTAGAGAAAAATCAATTTCCGACTCAATATCAAAAGGAAATTAAAAAACGGCCACGACGGGTTTCGAACCCGAGACCATTAGAATTGCATTCCTTTACACTAACCACGAGGCCACGGCGACTCTTAACAGGTACGCGTTTTAAATTCTATAGGCTGTCAATTGGATGCAAAACAATACGCACCCGTATGGTTTAGATCCGCCGTGTTTACAGCATTCCGGAAACTGTTTATACAAGATTTAGATGCCTAATGAATAGATAGGCGCTTAGCGATTGGTGCATATGCCTATTTATTTATTAATAAAAAATCAGTGCTGCTTATAAACAATGTGGCCGAATAGCGTTGACTAAGAAATAAAAACAGGCCGCGTCAAACTCTGGTCGCGAGCGGCTATTTGAAGGTGTTGAAAAAAAATGTAAACTAAATTCATATAAAATCGGGGTCAAGGAAGTAAGAGTTATCTTTCGTACAACTTCAACAAATAGCGTCACAGGTTGCTGAAAAAAATGCAAACACAGATTTTCGGTCAAATATGAGCATGAATTTATTAGAAACAAATATCGAAGCGTTGAAATTTCGTTTCTCGGGATGATGGTTTGATGCCGCTGGAGTGTATAACTTTCTTCAATATGGTTCATTTCATTTCAAATTTGGCAGGCAATTAGATTCAGGTGTGAGGAACAATATTCTGAATTTTCGCCAAGTTCTACAGAGTTTTACTGAAGCTGGAATTTTTATTCAGAGGCGTTGTCTAAAACGCGGTCTGGAGTCAAATCGCAGTCCAGACTTTCAGACTTTTAAAAAATTCTGACAAACGGTTGTAACACTTTGTTAGGTGTTATTTTAAAAAGAAATATTTAATTTTAAGTTTAAAAAATCGAGTGTTAATTTGATATAAGAATTCAATCCTTGCACAAAAGAAGGGGAGGGAGGGGGGGTGGCTACATGTAATTGTACATATAAATGAATCTGATATATATTTGTTGCATATACTAATGACACATCAGTTGTAAGAGGTCAAAGGTCAAAGGTCAAGGTCAAACCTAAAAATAGGGGGTAGTGGGGGGGGGGGCGGCGGCTAATTCATTGTACACATATAAATGAATCTAATATATATGTTGCACAAACTTATAACACATCAGTTGTAAGAGGTCAAAGGTCAAGGTCAAAGGGTCAAGGTCAAAGGTCAATGTCAAAGGTCACACCTTAAAATAGGGGGGGGGGCTAATTCATTGTACACATATGAATGAATCTGATATATTTCAGATACTTATTACACCTCAGTTCCAAGAGGTGAAAGTTCGAAGGTCAAGGTCAAAGGTCAAGGTCAAAGGTCACACTAAAAAATAAAATAAAAAAATAAAATAAATAAAAGGCGGGAGGGGGGGGGGTAGAGGATTTGATGTGTTTTTGAAGTTAATGAAATTTAAAGGGGCATTACAGCTAAAAGGGGGCGTCCGACCCTTTTGGGATCAATAGAATGAGGAACCTTCTAAGTGTACTGAAGACATTGGTAAAAGTTTCAAGTCTCTGTCTCTTATGATTTCAGAGGAGTAGCGATAACAAGTATTTCTTACATTAGGGGCAATAACTCACTAACTGTTTCAAGGTTGGGGGCTTAAGGGCTACATTTTAAAATGGCTTAAGAAGTCATACTACATCCTTGATAAAGTTTCTTTATGCCACCGTAAACAAAAGAGATACGAAAAGTCATGAATACACAGATTTTCATATGACCTTGACCTTTGACCTTTAAGTCATTTGGATCGGCCAAGGTAGACGCTCCCATCCCAAGTGGTCCGAAGTCTCCATGACGAAAAGTTAAAAAGTTGGAAGTGATTTAATCGAATTTTAAATACTTTCAGGGGCAATAACTGATAAAAGGGGGCCTTGGACCCTTTCGGTACGAATAGATTGAAGAAGCGTCTAAGTGAACTACAGACATTAGTAAAAGTTCCAAGTCTCTATCTCTTATGGTTTCAGAGGAGTAGCGAGAACAATCACTTCATACACAAAGGGCAATAACTTTGTAAGTTCTGGGTGGTATCAGGCAAAGGGTCATTTGGTGCCATAACTTTTAATGGTCAATCACATAAAGAAAAAAATGTTTCAATATCTCTGGAAATAAAAAAGCTGTCCCTGGAAAAAAAAGAGAAGAAAAAAAATAATAACTAGTAGACTAATTGTTCTCGAACAATTAGAGGTCTTTCCACCTCATTATTTTTTGATGTTTTGTTTCAATATAATAAATAAAACAATTTCTCTGCGTTACTTTATTTAAAAAAAGTCAAAAACTTAAATATATAAAATAAAAATTGTTTGACCTTGACCTTTATGTCCATATTGACTGGTAAAGGTCAACATTTCAATTTCAAATGGTCTGATGGCCCTACGATGTAAGGTTCAAAAGTTATTAGTGTTTTTAACAAAATAAAGAAACTTTCAGGGGCGATAACTGCTAGAAGGTGGACTCGGGCCCTGTCGGTATGCATAGATAAAAGGAGCGTCTAAATGTACTGAATACATTAGTAAAAGTTTCAAGTCTCTACCTCTTATGGTTTATGAGAAGTAGCGATAACAAGCATTTTATACAATAGGGGCAATAACTCTATAATTGTTTCAATGTAGGGGCTGAAGGGTTATATTTTGAAATGACTCAAGAAGCCGTACTATATCCATGAAAAAGTTTTTCTCTACCATCCTAAACAAAGGAGATCTAAAAACTCATTAATTAACAGATTTCCAAATGACCTTGACCTTTGACCTTTATGTCATTTTGTTCGGCCAAGGTAGACGCTTCCATCCCAAGTGGTCCGACGTCTCTACGATTAATAATAAAAAAGTTGTAAGTGATTTTATACAAATTGAAATACTTTCAGGGGCAATAACTACTAGAAGGAGGCCTCAGATCCTTTCGGTATGAAAAGATTGAAGAACCCTCTAAGTGTACTGAAGACATTGGTGAAAGTTCCAAGTCTCTATCTCTTATGGTTTCAGAGGAGTAGCGATAACAAGCATTTCATACAATAGGGGCAATAACTCTGTAATTATTCAAAGGTATGAGCCAAGGGGCTATATTTTAAAATGTCTTAAGATGTCCTACTACATCCATGAAAAAGTTTTTCTCTACCATCCTTAACAAAAGAGATCTAAAAACTCATTAATTAACAGACTTCCTAATGACCTTGACCTTTGACCTTTATGTCATTTTGCTCGGCCAAGGTAGACGCTTGCATCACAAGTGGTTCGAAGTCTCTACGATAATTAATAAAAAAGTTGGAAGTGATTTTATTGGAATCTTAATATTTTCAGGGGCAATAACTACTAGAAGGGGGCCTCAGATCCTTTCGAAATGAATAGACTGAAGAACCCTCTAAGTGTACTGAAGACATTGGTAAAAGTTCCAAGTCTCTATCTCTTATGGTTTCAGAGGAGTAGCGATAACAAGCATTTCGTACACAAGGGCAATAACTTTGTAAGTTCTGGGAGTTTTCAAGCAAAGGGTCATTTGGTACCATAACTTTTCATGACCAATAACATAAAGAACTAGTAGACTAATTGTTCTCGAACAATTAGAGGTCTTTCCACCTCATTATTTTTTATGTTTTGTTTCAATATAATTAATAAAACATTTTCTCTGCGTTACTTTATAAAAAAAGTCAAAAACTGAAATATGTAACTTTTTTTTTGTTTGACCTTGACCTTTGACCTTTATGTCATATTGACTGATAAAGGTCAACATTTCAATTTCAAGTGGTCTGATGGCCCTACGATGTAAGGTTCAAAAGTTGTAAGTGTTTTTAACGAAATTAAGAAACTTTCAGGGGCGATAACTGCTACAAGGGGGGCTCGGGCCCTTTCGGTATGCATAGATTGAAGGAGCCCCTAGATGTACTGAATACATTAGTAAAAGTTTCAAGTCTCTACCTCTTATGGTTTATGAGAAGTAGCGATAACAAGATTTTTGTACAATAGGGGCAATAACTCTTTAATTGTTTCAATGTAGTGGCTGAAGGGTTATATTTTGAAATGTCTTAAGAAGCCCTACTATATCCATGAAAAAGTTTTTCTCTACCACCCTTAACAAAAAAGATATAAAAACTCATTAATTAAGAGATTTCCAAATGACCTTGACCTTTGACCTTTATATCATTTTGTTCGGCCAAGGTAGACGCTTCCATCCCAAGTGGTCCGAAGTCTATACAATAAATAATAAAAAAGTTGGAAGCGATTTTATAGAAATTGAAATACTTTCAGGGGCAATAACTACTATAAGGGGGCCTCAGATCCTTTCGGTATGAATTGATTGAAGAAACCTCTAAGTTTACTGAAGACATTGGTAAAAGTTCCAAGTCTCTATCTCTTATGGTTTCAGAGGAGTAGTGATAACAAGCATTTCGTACACAAGGGCAATAACTTTGTAAGTTCTGGGAGTTATTAAGCAAAGGGTCATTTGGTACCATAACTTTTCATGGTCAATAACATAAAGAAAAAATTGTTTCAATATCTCTTATAATAAAAAAGCTGTCCCTGGAAAAAAAGAGAAGAAAAAAAATAATAATAACTAGTAGACTAATTGTTCTCGAACAATTAGAGGTCTTTCCACCTCATTATTTTTTATGTTTTGTTTCAATATAATTTATACAACATTTTCTCTGCGTTACTTTATAAAAAAAAGTCAAAAAAACTGAAATATGCAATTTTTTTTTGTTTGACCTTGACCTTTGACCTTTATGTCATATTGACTGGTAAAGGTCAACATTTCAATTTCAAGTGGTCTGATGGTCCTACGATGTAAGGTTCAAAAGTTGTTAGTGTTTTTAACAAAATAAAGAAACTTTCAGGGGCGATAACTGCTAAAAGGAGGACTCGGGCCCGTTCGGTATGAATACATTGAAGGAGCACCTAAATGTACTGAATACATTAGTAAAAGTTTCAAATCTACCTCTTTTGGTTTATTAGAAGAAGCGATAACAAGCATTTTGTATAATAGGGGCAATAACTCTACAATTGTTTCAAGGTAGGGGCTGAATGGTTAAATTTTCAAATGTCTCAAGAAGTACTACTACATTCATGAAAAAGTTTTTTGTACCACCCTAAACAAAAGAAATCTAAAAGCCGTTTAATTAATAGATTTCCAAATGGCCTTGACCTTTGACCTCTATGTCATTTTGTTCGGCCAAGGTAGACGCTTCCATCCCAAGTGGTCCGAGGTCTCTACGATTAATAATAAAAAAATTAGAAGTGATTTTATAGAAATTGAAATACTTTCAGGGGCAATAACTACTAGAAGGAGGCCTCAGATCCTTTCGGTATGAATAGATTGAAGAACCCTCTAAGTGTACTGAAGACATTGGTAAAAGTTCCAAGTCTCTATCTCTTATGGTTTTAGAGGAGTAGCGATAAGAAGCATTTCGTACAATAGGGGCAATAACTCTGTAATTATTCAAAGGTATGAGCCACGGGGCTAAATTTTAGAATGTCTTAAGATGTCCTACTACATCCATGAAAAAGTTTTTCTCTACCACCCTAAACAAAAAAGTTCTAAAAACTCATTAATTAACAGATTTTCAAATGACCTTGACCTTTGACCTTTATGTTATTTTGTTCGGCCAAGGTAGACGCTTCCATCCCAAGTGGTCCGAAGTCTCTACGATAAATAATAAAAAAGTTGGAAGTGATTTTATGGAAATTCAAATACTTTCAGGGGCAATAACTGATAGAAGGGGGGCTCAGATCCTTTCGGTATGTATAGACTGAAGAACCCTCTAAGTTTACTGAAGACATTGGTAAAAGTTCCAAGTCTCTATCTCTTATGGTTTCAGAGGAGTAGCGATAACAATCATTTTGTACACAAGGGCAATAACTTTGGAAGTTCTGGGAGTTATTAAGCAAAGGGTCATTTGGTACCATAACTTTTTATGATCAATAACATAGAGAAAAAATTGTTTCAATATCTCGTATAATAAAAAAGCTGTCCCTGGAAAAAAAGAGAAGAAAAAAAATAATAATAACTAGTAGACTAATTGTTCTCGAACAATTAGAGGTCTTTCCACCTATATTGTTTTTTATGTTTTGTTTCAATATAATTAATAAAACATTTTCTCTGCGTTACTTAATAAAAAAAGGTTAGAAACTTAAATATGTTTTTTTTTTTGGTTTGACCTTGACCTTTGACCTTTATGTTATTTTGTTCGGCCAAGGTAGACGCTTCCATCCCAAGTAGTCCGAAGTCTTTACGATAAATAATAAAAAAGTTGGAAGTGATTTTATAGAATATTGACTACTTTCAGGGGCAATAACTGCTAGAAGGGGGCCTCGGATCCTTTCGGTATAAATAGATTGAAGAACCCTCTAAGTGTAATGAAGACATTGGTAAAAATTCCATGTCACTATCTCTTATGGTTTTAGAGGAGTAGCGATAACAAGCATTTCGTACAATAGGGGCAATAACTCTGTAATTATTCAAAGGTATGAGCCAAGGAACTATATTTTAAAATATCTTAAGATATCCTACTACATCCATGAAAAAGTTTTTCTCTACCACCCTTAACAAAAGAGATCTAAAAACTCATTAATTAACAGATTTCCAGATGACCTTGACCTTTGACCTTTATGTCATTTTGTTCGGCCAAGGTAGACGATTCCATCCCAAGTGGTACGAAGTCTTTACGATAAATAATAAAAAAGTTGAAAGTGATTTTATATAAATTTAAATACTTTCAGGGGCAATAACTAATAGAAGGGGGCCTAGGATCCTTTCGGTATGAATATATTGAAGAACCCACTAAGTGTACTGAAGACATTGGTAAAAGTTCCAAGTCTCTATCTCTTATGGTTTCAGAGGAGTAGCGATAACAAGCATTTCGTACACAAGGGAAATAACTTTGTAAGTTCTGGGAGTTATTGAGCAAAGGGTCGTTTGGTACCATAACTTTTTATGGTTAATAACATAAAGAAAAAAATGTTTCAATATCTTTTGAAATAAAAAAGCTGTCCCTGGAAAAAAAGAGAAGAAAAAAAATAATAATAAACTAGTAGACTAATTGTTCTCGAACAATTAGAGGTCTTTCCACCTTAGTATTTTTAATAAATTGCTAGATTGCCCGATAAGATATACAAAAAAATATTAAAATTGTGATATATATTGTACTAGAATTTTTTCCCACTTACTCTGAACAAAACTGATGTGCTCGCCAAGTGAATATTCTTTACACATTGTCAAGCATATAAAGAGAGAACCTAACAATAGAAGAGCGTGTTCTAGAGGCTAGCTATCGTTGTACAATATGAATGGGTTCACTGTAAAAACAATTTCCACTTGAGTAACCACAGGACTTGATGTGATACCTGGCTGACCTAATTGAATACCTTATTGCGCAATCCAGCAAACTATTAAAACCCTTACTATAATTCTGTATTTCAAAACATATGAAAATTTATTAATTAACAGATTTCCAAATGACCTTTACCTTTGACCTTTATATCGTTTTGTTCGGCCAAGGTAGACGCTTCCATCCCAAGTGGTCCGAAGTCTCTATGATAGATAGGAAAAGAGTTGGAAGCGATTTTATCGAAATTTCAATACTTTCAGGGGCAATAACTGCTAGAAGGGGGCCTCAGATCCTTTCGGTATGAATAGATTGAAGAACCCTCTAAGTGTACTGAAGGCATTGGTAAAATTTCCAAGTCTCTCTCTCTTATTGTTTCAGAGGAGTAGCGATAACAAGCATTTCATACAATAGGGGCAATAACTCTGTAATTATTCAAAGGTATGAGCCAAGGGGCTATATTTTAAAATGTCTTAAGATGTCCTACTACATCCATGAAAAAGTTTTTCTCTACCACCCTTAACAAAAGAGACATAAAAACTCATTAATTAACAGCTTCTCAAATGACCTTGACCTTTGACCTTTATGTCATTTTGTTCGGCCAAGGTAGATGCTTCCATCCCAAGTGGTCCGAAGTCTGTATGATAAATAATAAAAAAGTTGGAAGTGATTTTATGGAAATTTAAATACTTTCAGGGGCAATAACTGCTAGAAGGGGGCCTCGGATCCTTTTGGTATGAATAGATTGAAGAACCCTCTAAGTGTACTGAAGACATTGGTAAAAGTTCCAGGTCTCTATCTTTTATTGTTTCAGAGGAGTAGCGATAACAAGCATTTCGTAAAAAAGGGGCAATAACTCTCTAATAATTCAAAGGAATTAACCAAGGGGCTATATTTTAAAATGTCTAAAGATGTCCTACTACATCCATGAAAAAGTTTTTCTCTACCACCCTAAACAAAAGAGTTATAAAAACTCATAAATTAACATATATCCAAATGACCTTGACCTTTGACCTTTATGTCATTTTGTTCGACCAAGGTAGACGCTTCCATCCCAAGTGGTCCGAAGTCTCTATGATAAATAATAAAAAAGTTGGAAGTGATTTTATGAAAATTTAAATACTTTCAGGGGCAATAACTACTAGAAGGGGGCCTCAGATCCTTTCGGTATTATAGAGTGAAGAACCATCTAAGTGTACTGAAGACATTGGTAAAAGTTCCAAGTCTCTATCTCTTATGGTTTCAGAGGAGTAGCGATAACAAGCGTTTCTTACACAAGGGCGATAACTTTGTAAGTTCTGGGAGTTACTAAGCAAAGGGTCATTTGGTACCATAACTTTTTATGGTCAATAACATAAAGGAAAAATTGTTTCGATATCTCTTGAAATAAAAAAGTTTTCCCAAGGAAAATAGAAAAGAAAAATTATAAGAATAACTAGTAGACTAATTGTTCTTGAACAATTAGAGGTCTTTCCACCCTACTATTTTTTTAATAAATTGCTAGAATGCTCAGTAAGGTATACAAAAATAGTATACCTGTGTTATATGTTGTACTAGAAAATTAGAATACTGCAAAGCCATAAATGAGTTTTAAGAGATTATTTTGTATTTCAAGCCATGATTGCTTTAAGAATTCCGTTGTTTATCGTAGATATCTTTTGAATTACTTTTTCTGAATTTTTTCCCATTTACTCTGAATAAAATAATTGATGTGCTCGCCAAGTGAATATTCTTTACACAAGCATATAAAAAGAAAACCTAACAATAGAAGAGCGTGTTCTAGAGGCTAGCTGTCTTTGTACAATATGAATGGGTTGACTGTAAAACAATTTCCACTTGAGTAACCACAGGACTTGATGCGATACCTGGCTGACCTAATTGAATACCTTATTGCGCAATCCAGCAAGCTATTGAAACCCTTACTTAAATTCTGTATCAAATGATATGATAATTCATTAATTAACAGATTTCCAAATGACCTTGACCTTTGACCTTTATGTCATTTTGTTCGGCCAAGGTAGACGCTTCCATTCCAAGTGGTCCGACGTCTTTATGATAAATAATAAAAAAGTTGAAAGTGATTTAATGGAAATGTAAATACTTTCAGGGGCAATAACTGTTAGAAGGGGGCCTCAGATCCTTTTGGTATGAATAGATTGAACAACCCTCTAAGTGTACTGAAGACATTGGTAAAAGTTCCAAGTCTCTATCTCTTATTGTTTCAGAGGAGTAGCGATAACAAGCATTTTGTACAATAGGGGCAATAACTCTGTAATTATTCAAAGGTATGAGCCAAGGGGCTGTATTTTAAAATGTTTTAAGATGTCCTACTACATCCATGAAAAAAATTTTCTCTACCACCCTAAACAAAAGAGATCTGAAAAATCATTAATTAACATATTTCCAAATGACCTTGACCTTTGACCTTTATGTCATTTTGTTCGGCCAAGGTAGACGCTTCTATCCGAAGTGGTCCGACGTCTTTATGATAAATAATAAAAAAGTTGGAAGTGATTTTATGGAAATTAAAATACTTTCAGGGGCAATAACTGCTAGAAGAGGGCCCCAGATCCTTTCGGTATGAATAAATTGAACAACCCTCTAAGTGTACTAAAGACATTGGTAAAAGTTCCAAGTCTCTATCTCTTATGGTTTTAGAGGAGTAGTGATAACAGGCATTTCCTTCTCAAAGGGCAATAACTCTGTAAGTTCTGGGAGTTTTTTGACACAGGGTCAATTGGTACCATAACTTTTAAGGAACAATTACATAAAGTTTTATTTGTTTGGATAACCCTAATAACAAAAAAGTCACTCCGAGCTAAATAGAAAAAAAGAAGAAGAAGAAGAAGAAAAAACATAAAGAAAACAAGAGGTCTTTCACCTGAAAGGTGGAAAGACCTAATAAAAAACATAAGAAATACAAAAGGTCTTTCACCTGAAAGGTGGAAAGACCTAAAAACATAAGAATAACAAAAGGTCTTTCACCTGAAAGGTGGAAAGACCTAATAATAAAAAACATAAGAAATACAAAAGGTCTTTCACCTGAAAGGTGGAAAGACCTAACAATATCAATAGGCCTTTACACTGTGGTGTAAAGACCTAATAAAGAAGACGCGAGATCATTCGACAAAGCCAAAATCTGAGTATGCATGCTAAACCTAACATTTTGGCACATTTTTTTTTTACGTCGAAGGTCAAGGTCATCCGTTACCCCAAAAAGTGGAAAAGAGGGTTTACGGACTAGTCGCACAAGATAGAATCTTGGAAATCGTGTCAAAGGGCTCTATATCTCCAGGGGTCAAGGTCAAAGGTCAAGTTCAAAGGTCAAGGTCAACTTTCAGGGGATTCGCCTGCGCCCAAAGATCACACACCTTTGCATTAGACAGCTTTACCGACCCTAGTTGACCTTGACCTTTGACCTTGACCTTTGGTGCAGCCAAAAAGGTCTTAGAAGCAATCGCAAGTGGTTTCGTGCCTCTACCTTAAGTCGTTTCATTTTTAAAAATTTTTCGTAAAAATTTAAAAATTTAAAAGAGCGTCGTTCTAGGAGAGGACTGCGAAACCTTTTGTCTTTCAGAGATTTCCAACTACCCTTCAGACCGACATCATCCGCAAAGGTTTGCAACTTGCAAGTGTCACGGCTTCCGAGGAGTAGCGATAACAAACTTTTAGGCGCACGCGTCAACAGTAACGAAACGTGAGGTGTTTTTAAGACGCAGGGTCAAATGCCCTCATAATTTTCCGAAAGCAGTACGACGTGAATGAAAGTGTTTCGATAAGTCGCGAAACAAAAATTCATTTTTGCTTACGGAAGAAAAAGAAAAATAAAAATAAACAGAACAATATCAATAGGCCTTTACACTGTGGTGTAAAGACCTAATAATAAAAAACATAAGAAATACAAAAGGTCTTTCACCTGAAAGGTGGAAAGACCTAATAAATTGTTTCGATATCTCTTGAAACAAAAAAGTTTTCCCAAGGAAAATAGAAAAGAAAAATTAGAAGAACTAGTAGACTAATTGTTCACGGAACAATTAGAGGCCTTTCCACCTTCCATAATGATTTAAAAAAATTCCCGAAAATGTTGATAATTATTGAGAAATTAGAGAAAAATCAATTTACGAAAAAAAAAAAAAGGGGAAAAAAAAAAATCGGTTCCGCACAGTGGTATCGATCCGAGTACCCTTTGATTCTTAGGCGAGAGTGTTGCCACTACGCTATTTCGCTTGTTATCTGATCGAAGGTAAAATTTGTTGAGTTGTGTAGTGAATTTGGATGATGATAGAAAGAAGAGATGAAGCGTTCTTCTGTCCATCTAAAATTGATACCCAACGCTGAGGAACCTTTAGAATAGATAGGGGCTTAGCGATTGGTTGGGAGGGCAGTATTTGTTCACCAGTTTATTAATAAAAATCAGTGCTGCTTGTAAACAATGTGGCCGGATAGCGTTGACTAAGAAATCAACAGGCCAGGTCAAACTCTGGTCGCCAGCGGGTATTTGAAGGTGTGGGAACATTTGTTGGAACTTAGCTGATGCGAATTCTCCTTGTGATTTGAAATGCACGTGCTTAGAAATCTATAAACTGTCATGCATTCGTGGATTACAAGTACGGAAAATCGGAACTGAATTAAGGCCAGTCATGTATTTCAGCCAAGTCGGGAAATAAACAAACTGAAAGAAAATGTAAATTAAATTCATCTAAAATCGGGGTCTGGGAAGGAAGAGTTATCTTTCGTTGCACTTCAACACAAGTCGTCACAGGTTGCCGATAGAAATGTAAACAAAGATTTTCAGTGAAATTTGAGCATGAATTTATTAGATACAAATATCGAAGCGTTGAAATTTCGTTCCTCGGGACGATGGTTCGATGCCGCTGAGGTGGATAACTTTCTTCAATAGGGTTCATTTCGTTTGAAATTTGGCAGGCAATTAGATTCAGGTGTGAGGAACAGTCCCATGAATTTTCGCCGAGTTCTACAGAGTTTTACTGGAGCTGGAATTTTTATTTGGAGGCGTAGTCTAAAACGCGGTCTGGAGTCAAATGGCAGGCAGTTTTTCACCTTTTTAAAAAATTCTGACAAACGGTTGTAACGCTTTTTTAGGTTTTATTTTAAAAAGGAATATTAAATTTCAAGTTCAAATATCGAGGGTCATGTTCATATAAGAATTCAATCCTTGTATAAAAGAAGGGGGGGGGGCAAATTGTTCATATAACTGAATCTGATATATATGTTGCATACACTTATTACTCATAAGTTCTAAGAGGTCAAAGGTCAAGGTCAGGTCAAGGTCAAAGGTCAAGGTCAAACCTAAAAATAAGGGGGGGGGTGTTGGTTGTTTTAAAGAGCTAATTGCACATATAAATGAATCTGAAATGTATATGTTAAATATACTTGTAACGCATCAGTCCTTTAAGGTCAATGTCAAAGGTCAAGGTCAGGTCAAAGGTCAAGGTCAAACCTAAAAATAAAAGTGGGGGGGGGGTGAATTTGTGTTTGAAAGAGCTATTCGTACATATAAATGAATCTGATATGATAGATGTTGCAGATACTTATAACACACCAGTCCTAAGAGGTCAAAGGTCAAGGTCAAAGGTCAAGGTCAAAGGTCAAGGTCACTCATAAAAGAAAAAGGGAGGGGGGGGGTGGTGTTTATTTCTAATGTGTTTGTGAAATCAATGAAATTGAAAGGGGAATTACTGCCAGAAAGGGACGTCGGACCCTTTTGGGATCAATAGATTGAAGAAACTTCGAAGTGTACTGAAGACATTGGTCAAAGTTTCAAGTCTCTACCTGTTATGGTTTCAGAGGAGTAGCGATAACAAGCATTTCATACAAAAGGGGCAATAACTCACTAACTATTACAAGGTGGGAGCTGAAGGGCTACATTTTGAAATGTCTTAAGACGTCCTACTACATCCTTGATCAAATTTCTCTATATCACCCTGAACAAAAGAGATACGAAAACTCATAAAAACACCGATTTTCAAATGACCTTGACCTTTGACCTTTACGTCATTTATATCGGCCAAGGACGACGCTTCCATCCCAAGTGGTCCGAAGTCTTTGTGACAAATAGTAAAAAAATTGGAAGTGATTTTATGGAAATTGAAATACTTTCAGGGGCAATAACTGATAGAAGGGGGTCTCGGAACCTTTCGGTATGAATAGATTGAAAGAGCGTCTAAGTGAACTACAGACGTTAATAAAAGTTTCAAGTCTCTATCTCTTATGGTTTCAGAGGAGTAGCGATAACAATCACTTCGTACACAAAGGGCAAAAACTTTGTAAGTTCTGGGAGTTATTAAGCAAAGGGTCATTTGGTACCATAACTTTTTATGGTCAATAATATAAGGAAAAAATTGTTTCAATATGTCTAGCAATAAAAAAGTTGTCCCAAGGAAAATAGAAAAGAAAAATTAGAAGAATAATAAAAAACATAAGAAATACAAAAGGTCTTTCACCTGAAAGGTGGAAAGACCTAATAATAATAATAATAATAATAATAATAATAAAAAACATAAGAAATACAAAAGGTCTTTCACCTGAAAGGTGGAAAGACCTAAAAAACAGAAGAAAAACAAAAGGTCTTTCACCTGAAAGGTGGAAAGACCTAATAAACAGAACAATATCAATAGGCCTTTACACTGTGGTGTAAAGACCTAATAATATAGGTGGAAAGACCTCTAATTGTTCGAGAACAATTAGTCTACTAGTTAGGTCTTTCCACCTTTCAGGTGAAAGACCTTTTGTATTTCTTATGTTTTTTATTATTAGGTCTTTCCACCTTTCAGGTGAAAGACCTTTTGTTTTCTTTATGTTTTTAGGTCTTTACACCACAGTGTAAAGGCCTATTGATATTGTTCTGTTTGGCTTTTATTTTTATTTTTCTTCCGTAAGCAAAAAAAAATTTTTGTTTCGCGACTTATCGAAACACTTTCATTCATGTCGTACTGCTTTCGGAAAGTTTTGAGGGCATTTGACCCTGCGGCTTAAAAACACCTCACGTTTCGTTACTATTGACGCGGGCACGTAAAAGTTTGTTATCGCTACTCCTCTGAAACCATAAGAGATAGAGACTTGGAACTTTTACTGATGTGTGTAGTTCACTTAGACGCTCCTTCAATCTATTCATACCGAAAGGGTCCAAGGCCCCCTTCTATCAGTTATTGCCCCTGAAAGTATTTAAATTTCGATTAAATCACTTCCAACTTTTTTAATATTCGTCATAGGGACTTCGGACCACTTGGGATGGGAGCGTCTACCTTGGCCAATCCAAATGACATAAAGGTCAAAGGTCAAGGTCATTTGAAAATCTGTGTATTCATGAATTTTCGTATCTCTTTTGTTTACGGTGGTATAAAGAAACTTTGTCAAGGATGTAGTATGACTTCCTAAGCCATTTCGAAGTGTAGCCCTTCAGCCCCCCACCTTGAAACAGTGAGTTATTGCCCTTATTGTATGAAATGCTTGTTATCGCTACTCCTCTGAAACCATAAGAGATAGAGACTTGAAACTTTTACCAATGTCTTCAGTACACTTAGAAGATTCTTCAATCTATTGATCCCAAAAGGGTCGGACGTCCCCTTTTAGCTGTAATTCCCCTTTGAATTTCATTAATTTCACAAACACATCCAAAAACGCCACCCTCCCCCCTTTCTTTTTCTTTTTTTTTTTTAGTGTGACCTTTGACCTTGACCTTGACTTTTGACCTTGACCTTTGACCTGGACATCTAAGAAATGAGGTGTTATAAGTATCTGCAACATATATATCAGATTCATTCAGATGTGCAATTAGCGCCCGCCGCCCCCCCCGCCCCCCTTTATTTTTATATATGTGACCTTTGACCTTGACCTTGACCTTTGACCTCTAGGAACTGAGATGTTATAAGTATATGCAACATATATATCAGATTCATTTATATGTTCAAATTAACTTTCAGTCACCCCCCCCCCCTTTAATTTAAATGTGTGACCTTTGACCTTGACCTTTGGAAACTGAGATGTTATAAGTGTATGCAACATATATATCAGATTCACTTATATGTACAATTACATGTAGCTACCCCCCCCCCCCCCCCACCGGGTCTCTTCTTTTGTGCAATTGATTGAACTCTTATATGAAATTGACCCTCGATATTTGAACTTTAAAAATTTAATATTTCTTTTTAAAATAACACCTAGCAAAGTGTTACAACCGTTTGTCAGAATTTTTTTAAAGTCTGAAACTCTGACTGCCATTTTACTCCAGACCGCGTTTTAGAGTACGCCTCTAAATAAAAATTCCAGCTCCAGTAAAACTTTGTAGAACTTGGCGAAAATTCATGGGATTGTTTCTCACACCTGACTCTGATTGCCTGCCAAATTTGAAACGAAATGAACTATATTGAAGAAAGTTATCCACTCCAGCGGCATCAAACCATCCTCCGGAGAAAGGAAATTTCAACGCTTCCATATTTGTTTCTAATAAATTCATGCTCAAATTTCACTGAAAATCTGTGTTTGCATTTTTATCAGCAACCTGTGACGGTATTTGTTGAAGTTCTACGAAAGATAACTCTTCCTTCCCAGACCCCGATTTTATATGAATTTTGTGTTTACATTTTCTCTCAGTTTGTTTTTTTTTCCCGACTTGGCTCAAATACATGACTGGCCTTAATTCATTTAAGATTTTCCGTACTTGTAATCCACAAATGCATGTCAGTTAATAGATTTCTAAGCACGTGCATTTCAAATCAACAGGAGAATGCGCAACACTTAATCCAACGTGACATTCCCACACCTTCAAATAGCCGCTCGCGACCAGAGTTTGACTTGTCATGTTCATTTCTTAGCCACCGCTATTCGGCCACATTGTTTACAAGCAGCACTGATTTTTTATTAATAAATACTGTCCTCTCAACCAATCGCTAGTCGCCTTTCTATTCTAAAGGTTCCACAACATTGGGTATCAACTTCAGATGGACGGAAGAACGCTGGATCTCTTCTTTCTATCATCATCCAAATTTACTACACAACTCAACATTTTTTATCCCATCTCAAGTAACAAGCAATGTAGCGTAGAGGTAACGCTCTGTCCTACCAATCTAACGGTTCTCGGTTCGATTCCCGTTAGTGGAGAATTTTTTTTTTTTTTTTTTTTTTTTTTTTTTTTTTTTTTAAATTTTAACGATTTCCTGCAATTGATTTGAACAAAACAACAGGACCAATATTAATGGTGTAAAGACCTTCTAATTGTTCTATGAACAATTAGTCTACTAGTTAGGTCTTTCCACCTTTCAGGTGAAAGACCTTTTGTTTTCTTTATGTTTTTTATTAGGTCTTTCCACCTTTCAGGTGAAAGACCTTTTGTATTTCTTATGTTTTTTATTATTATTATTATTATTAGGTCTTTCCACCTTTCAGGTGAAAGACCTTTTGTATTCCTTATGTTTTTTATTATTAGGTCTTTCCACCTTTCAGGTGAAAGACCTTTTGTTTTTCTTATGTTTTTTATTATTATTATTATTATTATTAGGTCTTTCCACCTTTCAGGTGAAAGACCTTTTGTATTTCTTATGTTTTTTATTATTAGGTCTTTCCACCTTTCAGGTGAAAGACCTTTTGTATTTCTTATGTTTTTTATTATTCTTCTAATTTTTCTTTTCTATTTTCCTTGGGAAAACTTTTTTGTTTCAAGAGATATCGAAACAATTTTTTCTTTATGTTATTGATCATAAAAAGTTATGGTACCAAATGACCCTTTGCTTGATAACTCCCAGAACTTCCAAAGTTATTGCCCTTGTGTACAAAATTATTGTTATCGCTACTCCTCTGAAACCATAAGAGATAGAGACTTGGAACTTTTACCAATGTCTTCAGTAAACTTAGAGGGTTCTTCAATCTATGCATACCGAAAGGATCTTAGCCCCCCTTCTAGTAGTTATTGCCCCTGAAAGTATTTGAATTTCTATAAAATCACTTCCAACTTTTTTATTATTTATCGTAGAGACTTCGGACCACTTGGGATGGAAGCGTCTACCTTGGCCGAACAAAATAACATAAAGGTCAAAGGTCAAGGTCATTTGAAAATCTGTTAATTAATGAGTTTTTAGATCTTTTTTGTTTAGGGTGGTAGAGAATAACTTTTTCATGGATGTAGTAGGACATCTTAAGACATTTTAAAATTTAGCCCCTTGGCTCATACCTTTGAATAATTACAGAGTTATTGCCCCTATTGTACGAAATGCTTGTTATCGCTACTCCTCTTAAACCATTAGAGATAGTGACTTGGAACTTTTACCAATGTCTTCAGTACACCTAGAGGGTTCTTCTATTTATTTATACCGAAAGGATCCGAGGCCCCCTTCTAGTAGTTATTGCCCCTGAAAGTATTCAATATTCTATAAAATCACTTCCAACTTTTTTATTATTTATCGTAAAGACTTCGGACCACTTGGGATGGAAGCTTCTACCTTGGCCGAACAAAATAACATGAAGGTCAAAGGTCAAGGTCAAACCAAAAAAAAATAGCATATTTAAGCTTTTACTCTTTTTTTATTCAGTAACGCAGATAAAATGTTTAATTAATTTTATTGAAACAAAACATAAAAAAAATATAGGTGGAAAGACCTCTAATTGTTCGAGAACAATTAGTCTACTAGTTATTATTATTTTTTTTCTTCTCTTTTTTTCCAGGGACAGCTTTTTTATTTCAAGAGATATTGAAATAATTTTTTCTTTATGTTATTGACCATAAAAAGTTATGGCACCAAATGACCCTTTGCTTAGAAACCCCCAGAACTTACAAAGTTATTGCCCTTGTGTACGAAATGCTTGTTATCGCTACTCCTCTGAAACCATAAGAGATAGAGACTTGGAACTTTTACCAATGTCTTCAGTACACTTAGAGGGTTCTTTAATCTACTAAAACTGAAAGGATCCGAGACCCCCTTATAATAGTTATTGCCCCTGAAAGTATTTGAATTTCCATAAAATCACTTCCAACTTTTTTATTATTTATCGTAGAGACTTCGGACTACTTGGGATGGAAGCGTCTACCTTGGCCGAACAAAATGACATAAAGGTCAAAGGTCAAGGTCATTTAGAAATCTGTTAATTAATGAGTTTTTAGGTCTCTTTTGTTAAGGGTGGTAGAGAAAAACTTTTTCATGGATGTAGTAGGACATCTTAAGACATTTTAATATATAGCCCCTTAGCTCATACCTTTGAATAACTACAGAGTTATTGCCCCTATTGTACGAAATGCTTGTTATCGCCACTCCTCTAAAACCATAAGAGATAGAGACTTGGATCTTTTACCAATGTCTTCAGTACACTTAGAGGGTTCTTCAATCTATTCATACCGAAAGGATCTGAGGCCCCCTTCTAGTAGTTATTGCCCCTGAAAGTATTTAAATTTATATAAAATCACTTCCAACTTTTTTATTATTTATCGTAGAGACTTCGGACCACTTGGGATGGAAGCGTCTACCTAGTCCGAACAAAATGACATAAAGGTCAAAGGTCAAGGTCAAACTATAAAAAAATAGCATATTTAAGTTTTTAACCTTTTTTTATTAAGTAACGCAGAGAAAATGTTTAATTAATTATATTGAAACAAAACATAAAAAATAATATAGGTGGAAAGACCTCTAATTGTTCGAGAACAATTAGTCTACTAGTTAGGTCTTTCCACCTTTCAGGTGAAAGACCTTTTGTTATTCTTATGTTTTTTATTATTATTTTTTTTCTTCTCTTTTTTTCCAGGGACAGCTTTTTTATTATAAGAGATATTGAAACAATTTTTTCTTTTTGTTATTGACCATAAAAAGTTATGGTACCAAATGACCCTTTGCTTAATAACTCCCAGAACTTACAAAGTTATTGCCCTTGTGTACGAAATGTTTGTTATCACTACTCCTCTGAAACCATAAGAGATAGAGACTTGGAACTTTTACCAATGTCTTCAGTAAACTTAGAGGGTTCTTCAATCAATTCATACCGAAAGGATCTGAGGCCCCCTTATAGTAGTTATTGCCCCTGAAAGTATTTCAATTTCTATAAAATCGCTTTCAACTTTTTTATTATTTATCGTAGAGACTTCCACTTGGGATAGAAGCGTCTACCTTGGCCGAACAGAATGACATAAAGGTCAAAGGTCAAGGTCATTTGGAAATCTGTTAATCAATGAGTTTTTAGATCTCTTTTGTTTAGGGTGGTAGAGAAAAACCTTTTCATGGATGTAGTAGGACATCTTAAGACATTTTAATATATAGCCCCTTGTCTCATACCTTTGAATTTTTACAGAGTTATTGCCCCTATTGTACGAAATACTTGTTATTGCTACTCCTCTAAAACCATAAAAGATAGAGACTTGGATCTTTTACCAATGTCTGCAGTACACTTAGAGGGTTCTTCAATCTATTCATACCGAAAGGATCTGAGGCCCCCTTCTAGTAGTAATTGCCCCTGAAAGTATTTAAATTTATATAAAATCAATTCTAACTTTTTTATTATTAATCGTAGAGACTTCGGACCACTTGGGATGGAAGCGCCTACCTTGTCCGAACAAAATGTCATAAAGGTCAAAGGTCAAGGTCAGACCAAACAAAATAGCATATTTAAGTTTTTATCCTTTTTTTATTAAGTAACGCAGAGAAAATGTTTAATTAATTATATTGAAACAAAACATAAAAAATTATATAGGTGGAAAGACCTCTAATTGTTCGAGAACAATTAGTCTACTAGTTATTATTATTTTTCTTCTCTTTTTTTCCAGGGACAGCTTTTTTGTTTCAAGAGATATTGAAGCAATTTTTTCTTTATGTGACTGGCCATTAAAAGTTATGATACCAAATGACCCTTTGGTTGATCACTCCCAGAACTTACAAAGTTTTTGCCCTTTGTGTACGAAGTGATTGTTATCGCTACTCCTCTGAAACCATAAGAGATAGAGACTTGAAACTTTTATTAACGTCTGTAGTTCACTTAGACGCTCTTTCAATCTATTCATACCGAAAGGTTCCGAGACCCCCTTCTATCAGTTATTGCCCCTGAAAGTATTTCAATTTCCATAAAATCACTTCCAATTTTTTTACTATTTGTCACAAAGACTTCGGACCACTTGGGATGGAAGCGTCGTCCTTGGCCGATATAAATGACGTAAAGGTCAAAGGTCAAGGTCATTTGAAAATCGGTGTTTTTATGAGTTTTCGTATCTCTTTTGTTCAGGGTGATATAGAGAAATTTGATCAAGGATGTAGTAGGACGTCTTAAGACATTTCAAAATGTAGCCCTTCAGCTCCCACCTTGTAATAGTTAGTGAGTTATCACAGGACGAAAAACCACCTTTAAGCAAGTCCTTAAAGGTGGCTTAAAGGTGACTTAAAGGAGCTTAAAGGCTATACGACCTTTAAGCCGCCTTTAAGTCACCTTTAAGCAAGTGCTTATAGGTCCTTAATGTCCAAACTTCTTTAAGCTACCTTTAAGCCACCTTTAAGCCACCTTTAAGCATCTTTAAGTGGCATTTACGCTCTCTTTACACTGCCTTTACACTGTCTTTAAGTGGCCTTTAAGTCAATATTGATCAAGCTGAACAATAAACACATATATTAAATGCAAAAGCTCTTTTATAGAGATTGAAGGGGGTCATCCGAGTGATAATATAATTTCCAAGGAAGTGGGGGGGGGGTGTTCCAGGCGGTTTTAATCGTCGCTCCATTAAACACAGATCGCTATCATCAGCACCGCTCCGATGGACACAGATTGCCGTTATAAAATTCTTTATAATTTTTTGGGGGTTTCAAAATTATTGTAGGGATGAGCGCAGTCTCTGTATCTTAATATGTGCATAAAACTTATTAAAGTATGTTTGTTTCCTATTATAAATTAATCGGTGAAAAAAATCTCTCTCTCTCTCTCTCTCTCTCTCTCTCTCTCTCTCTCTCTCTCAGTTCATCCGGTTATTAAACAAAATAAAGATAATGAACCAAAAATGCATGATTTAATTTGTTAATCGGTTTAAGGTTTGTATTTTTTTTTTCAATTTTCATTATTTCTAACTCTAGATCTGCTAGATACATGTTAAAGATGAAAAGACTCTCAACTGCCTTTGTTATATCGGGCAGGATATTACTGCTTTGTTTGTCTAGACATAGTTTTCTTCGTTTGTGTATATCTAATTAGAGTCTATTGTTTGTACAACTTAAAAAAAACCCTGGAACTAACACAGAATATACAAGATATACACAACAGTTGTGTCGTGTGCCCAGGTGCATGTTTGTGTATATCTAATTAAAGTCTATTGTTTGTCCAACTTAAGAAAACCCCTGGAACTAACACAGAATATACAAGATATACACAACAGGTGTGTCGTGTGCCCAGGTGCACGTCAGGGTTTCTAAAGGCGTTGAATTTTAGTATGTACGAGTATACGATAAGTCTAGTGAATAAAAGTTAATTTACATTTGTAATTCATTTTCAAAGTATTATTTCCTAGCTCTGGGTTTCAAAGATGTTACGTCTACAAATTAACGATACATGTATGTAAGAGTAAAATCTTGAGGCTAATTAATTAATGTACCGGTGATCATAAATAGGGGTTGATTATTTAAATATATGTATAAGGGTAAATATGTCAAATATACCCGGCCTGGCACATCATACAATTGTATGTACAAGTCATTTGCAATTGCCACATGCAGTAAATACGTCACCGGTAATTGGTAATTTTGTTTGTTATAGAATTGATAGTTTATAAATCATGTACATACAATTACATGTAAATATTTAAACATATTGGAACGGCGCCGCGATCATGAAAACCTGGAAATTGCGGGAAATTGAACAAATACCCTAATAGTATCAATGCAATGATTTCATTTTCTTTCTTACATTTTTATAGCTATAAATAAGATGAACGTATATCTACTCGGTTTAAATTTATAAACTACATGTCAGAAAGCCTACTATAGTGAACATAACGGTTTCCATTTAGGTATAATATGTTTTTGTTCACTGAAGACCAAGTTCCGTATTTCATTCTAAATACATGCATGCATGAATGGTTTGTCAAAATCTTTTCAAGTAAACACATTCAATACAGTGATTCAATATCCACTGATATATAGGATATAAAAACGCTTACATATATGTAAGTTGCCGTGGCGCAGAGGATGTGTGGTGATGCTAGTAAACTAAGGGTCCCGGGTTCAATTCTCGCCGTGGCCGGTTTTTTTTTGTGTTTTTTTTTTCATTTTTCTTTCTAGAACAAAAACCGTTTTAATACCTTTTCTTTCATAAAGTTAATACATTTTGTTGGAAATTAAGCACAACATTGAATTAAATTTTTTTTAATGGCTTAAAGGTGGCTTAAAGGTGGCTTAAAGGTAGCTTAAAGGTGGCTTAAAGGTGGCTTAAAGAAGTTTGGACATTAAGGACCTATAAGTTGTCCTTAAAGGTGGCTTAAAGGTGACTTAAAGATAGTCTTTAAGCTGCCTTTAAGCCATCTTTACGCTTTCTTTAAGCCACCTTTAAGCAATACATATAGCTTAAAGGTAGCTTAAAGGTGGATTAAAGATCGTCTTTAAGCTACCTTTAAACACCTTTAAGCTATCTTTAAGGAGGACTTAAAGATGGTCATTCATCCTGTGTATTGCCCCTTTTGTATGAAATGCTTGTTATCGCTACTCCTCTGAAACCATAACAGGTAGAGACTTGAAACTTTGACCAATGTCTTCAGTACACTTCGAAGTTTCTTCATATCTATTGATCCCAAAAGGGTCCGACGTCCCTTTCTGGCAGTAATTCCCCTTTCAATTTCATTGATTTCACAAACACATTAGAAATAAACACCACCCCCCCCCCTTTTTCTTTTATGAGTGACCTTGACCTTTGACCTTGACCTTTGACCTTGACCTTTGACCTCTTAGGACTGGTGTGTTATAAGTATCTGCAACATCTATCATATCAGATTCATTTATATGTACGAATAGCTCTTTCAAACACAAATTCACCCCCCCCCACTTTTATTTTTAGGTTTGACCTTGACCTTTGACCTGACCTTGACCTTTGACATTGACCTTAAAGGACTGATGCGTTACAAGTATATTTAACATATACATTTCAGATTCATTTATATGTGCAATTAGCTCTTTAAAACAACCAACACCCCCCCCCCCTTATTTTTAGGTTTGACCTTGACCTTTGACCTTGACCTTTGACCTGACCTTGACCTTTGACCTCTTAGAACTTATGAGTAATAAGTGTATGCAACATATATATCAGATTCAGTTATATGAACAATTTGCCCCCCCCCCCCCTTATTTTATACAAGGATTGAATTCTTATATGAACATGACCCTCGATATTTGAACTTGAAATTTAATATTCCTTTTTAAAATAAAACCTAAAAAAGCGTTACAACCGTTTGTCAGAATTTTTTAAAAAGGTGAAAAACTGCCTGCCATTTGACTCCAGACCGCGTTTTAGACTACGCCTCCAAATAAAAATTCCAGCTCCAGTAAAACTCTGTAGAACTCGGCGAAAATTCATGGGACTGTTCCTCACACCTGAATCTAATTGCCTGCCAAATTTCAAACGAAATGAACCCTATTGAAGAAAGTTATCCACCTCAGCGGCATCGAACCATCGTCCCGAGGAACGAAATTTCAACGCTTCGATATTTGTATCTAATAAATTCATGCTCAAATTTCACTGAAAATCTTTGTTTACATTTCTATCGGCAACCTGTGACGACTTGTGTTGAAGTGCAACGAAAGATAACTCTTCCTTCCCAGACCCCGATTTTAGATGAATTTAATTTACATTTTCTTTCAGTTTGTTTATTTCCCGACTTGGCTGAAATACATGACTGGCCTTAATTCAGTTCCGATTTTCCGTACTTGTAATCCACGAATGCATGACAGTTTATAGATTTCTAAGCACGTGCATTTCAAATCACAAGGAGAATTCGCATCAGCTAAGTTCCAACAAATGTTCCCACACCTTCAAATACCCGCTGGCGACCAGAGTTTGACCTGGCCTGTTGATTTCTTAGTCAACGCTATCCGGCCACATTGTTTACAAGCAGCACTGATTTTTATTAATAAACTGGTGAACAAATACTGCCCTCCCAACCAATCGCTAAGCCCCTATCTATTCTAAAGGTTCCTCAGCGTTGGGTATCAATTTTAGATGGACAGAAGAACGCTTCATCTCTTCTTTCTATCATCATCCAAATTCACTACACAACTCAACAAATTTTACCTTCGATCAGATAACAAGCGAAATAGCGTAGTGGCAACACTCTCGCCTAAGAATCAAAGGGTACTCGGATCGATACCACTGTGCGGAACCGATTTTTTTTTTTCCCCTTTTTTTTTTTTTCGTAAATTGATTTTTCTCTAATTTCTCAATAATTATCAACATTTTCGGGAATTTTTTTAAATCATTATGGAAGGTGGAAAGGCCTCTAATTGTTCCGTGAACAATTAGTCTACTAGTTAGGTCTTTCCACCTTTCAGGTGAAAGACCTTTTGTATTTCTTATGTTTTTTATTATTAGGTCTTTACACCACAGTGTAAAGGCCTATTGATATTGTTCTGTTTATTTTTATTCTTCTTATTATTATTTTTCTTCCGTAAGCGAAGTGAAATTTTTGTTTCGCGACTTATCGAAACACTTTCATTCACGTCGTACTGCTTTCGGAAAATTATGAGGGCATTTGACCCTGCGTCTTAAAAACACCTCACGTTTCGTTACTATTGACGCGTGCGCCTAAAAGTTTGTTATCGCTACTCCTCGGAAGCCGTGACACTTGCAAGTTGCAAACCTTCGCGGATGATGTCGGTCTGAAGGGTAGTTGCAGATCTCCGAAAGACAAAAGGTTTCGCAGTCTCCTCTTAGAACGACTCTCTTTCAAATTTTTTACTTTTTACGAAAAATTTAAAAAAATGAAACGACTTAAGGTAGAGCCACGAAACCACTTGCTATGGCTTCTGAGACCTTTTTGGCTGCAACAAAGGTCAAGGTCAAAGGTCAAGGTCAACTAGGATTCGTAAACCTGCCATTTTGCTTAATAGTGTGACCTTTCGGCACAGACGTATCCCCTGAAAGTTGACCTTGACCTTTGACCTTGACCTTTGACCTTGACCCCTGGAGACCAAGAACCATTTGACACGAATTCCAAGATTCTGTCTTGTGCGACTAGTCCGTAAACCCCCTTTTCCGCTCTTTGGGATAACGAATGACCTGGACCTTCGACCTAAAAAAAAAATGGTGCCAAAATGTTCGGTTTAGCATGCATACCCAGATTTTGGCTTTATCGAATGACAAACAGTTTCGCAACCAGCGGCGAGAACTACTGTTCCTCGCTTTTTTTTTTTTAATTTCGCGAAAAATCAAAAACATGAAAACGATAAGCCGTAGAGACACGAAACAACTTGCAATGACCTTGACCTTTGACCGTGACCTTGACCTTTGACCTCTGAGAACTGATGTGCTATAAGAATATGCAACATATATCAGATTCACAATTAGAGCCGAGCCCCCCCCCCCCCCGCCTTCTTTTGTGCAAGGATTGAATTCTTATATGAACTTGACCCTCGATATTTGGACTTGAAATTCAATATTTCTTTAAAAAAAACAAAAAAAAAAAAAAAAAAAAAACACCTAGCAAAGTGCTAAAACCGTTTGTCAGAGTTTTTTTAAAAGTCTGAAACTCTGAGTGCCATTTTACTCTAGACGGCGTTTTAGACTACGCCTCTGAATAAAAATTCCAGCTCCAGTAAAACTCTGTAGAACTTGGCGAAAATTCATGGGATTTTTCCTTACACCTGAATCTAATTGCCTGCCAAATTTGAAACGAAATGAACCATACTGAAGAAAGTTATCCACTCCAGCGGCATCAAACCATCCTCCCGAGAAACGAAATTTCAACGCTTCCATATTTGTTTCCAATAAATTCATGCTCAAATTTCACTGAAAATCTGTGTTTACATTTTTATCAGCAACCTGTGACGATATTGGTTGAAGTTCAACGAAAGATAACTCTTCCTTCCCAGACCCCGATTTTATATGAATTTTGTTTACATTTTCTCTCAGTTTGTTTATTTCCCGACTTGGCTCAAATACATGACTGGCCTTGATTCATTTCAGATTTTCCGTACTTGTAATCCACAAATGCATGTCAGTTAATAGATTTCTAAGCACGTGCATTTCAAATCAACAGGAGAATGCGCAACACTTAATCCAGCGTGACATTCCCACACCTTCAAATAGCCGCTCGCGACCAGAGTTTGACCTGGCATGTTCATTTCTTAGCCAACGCTATTCGGCCACAATGTTTACAAGCAGCACTGATTTTTTATTAATAAATACCGTCACCTCAACCAATCGCTAATCGCCTATCTATTCTAAAGGTTCCACAACTTTGGGTATCAATTTGAGATGGATAGAAGAACGCTGGATCTCTTCTTTCCATCCTCATCCAAATTCACTACACAACTCAACATTTTTTATCCCATTTCAAGTAACAAGCAATGTAGCGTAGAGGTAACGATCTGTCGTACGAACCTAACGGTTCTTGGTTCGATTCCCGTTAGTGGAGAATTTTTTTTTTTTTTTTTTTTTTTATTTAAATTTTACCGATTTCCTGCAATTGATTTGAACAAAACAACAGGACCAATATTAATGGTGTAAAGACCTTCTAATTGTTCTATGAACAATTAGTCTACTAGTGCACGACGTGCATGCCCGAATTATTAGGTCTTTACACCACAGTGTAAAGGCCTATTGATATTGTTCTGTTTGGCTTTTATTATTATTCTTCCGCCAGCGCAGTGAAATTTTTGTTTTGCGACTTATCGAAACACTTTCATTCACGTCGTCCTGCTTTCGTAAAGTTATGAGGGCATTTGACCCTGCGTCTTGAAAACACCTCACGTTTCGTTACCATTGACGCGTGCGCCTGAAATTTTGTTATCGCTACTCCTCGGAAGCCGTGACACTTGCGTGTTGGAAACCTTTGCGGATGTTGTCGGTCTGACAAGTAGTCGCAGATCTCCGAAAGACAAAAGGTTTCGCAGTCTCCTCTTAGAAAGACTGCCTCTCAAGTTTTTTAATTTTCATGAAAAATTTAAAATAAAGAAACGAATTAAGGTAGAGCCACGAAACCACTTGCGATGGCTTCTAAGACCTTTTTGGCTGCACCAAAGGTCAAGGTCAAAGGTCAAGGTCAACTAGGGTCGGTAAAGCTGTCTAATGCAAAGGTGTGTGATCTTTGGGCGCAGGCGAATCCCCTAAAAGTTGACCTTGACCTTTGACCTTGACCTTTGACCTTGACCCCTGGAGATATAGAGCCCTTTGACACGATTTCCAAGATTCTATCTTGTGCGACTAGTCCGTAAACCCTCTTTTCCACTTTTTGGGGTAACGGATGACCTTGACCTTCGACGCAAAAAAAAAATGTGCCAAAATGTTAGGTTTAGCATGCATACTCAGATTTTGGCTTTGTCGAATGATCTCGCGTCTTCTTTATTAGGTCTTTACACCACAGTGTAAAGGCCTATTGATATTGTTCTGTTTATTTTTATTTAGGTCTTTCCACCTTTCAGGTGAAAGACCTTTTGTATTTCTTATGTTTTTTATTATTAGGTCTTTACACCACAGTGTAAAGGCCTATTGATATTGTTCTGTTTGGCTTTTATTTTTATTTTTCTTCCGTAAGCAAAAAAAAATTTTTGTTTCGCGACTTATCGAAACACTTTCATTCATGTCGTACTGCTTTCGGAAAGTTTTGAGGGCATTTGACCCTGCGGCTTAAAAACACCTCACGTTTCGTTACTATTGACGCGGGCACGTAAAAGTTTGTTATCGCTACTCCTCTGAAACCATAAGAGATAGAGACTTGGAACTTTTACTGATGTGTGTAGTTCACTTAGACGCTCCTTCAATCTATTCATACCGAAAGGGTCCAAGGCCCCCTTCTATCAGTTATTGCCCCTGAAAGTATTTAAATTTCGATTAAATCACTTCCAACTTTTTTAATATTCGTCATAGGGACTTCGGACCACTTGGGATGGGAGCGTCTACCTTGGCCAATCCAAATGACATAAAGGTCAAAGGTCAAGGTCATTTGAAAATCTGTGTATTCATGAATTTTCGTATCTCTTTTGTTTACGGTGGTATAAAGAAACTTTGTCAAGGATGTAGTATGACTTCCTAAGCCATTTCGAAGTGTAGCCCTTCAGCCCCCCACCTTGAAACAGTTAGTGAGTTATTGCCCTTATTGTATGAAATGCTTGTTATCGCTACTCCTCTGAAACCATAAGAGATAGAGACTTGAAACTTTTACCAATGTCTTCAGTACACTTAGAAGATTCTTCAATCTATTGATCCCAAAAGGGTCGGACGTCCCCTTTTAGCTGTAATTCCCCTTTGAATTTCATTAATTTCACAAACACATCCAAAAACGCCACCCCCCCCCCCTTTCTTTTTCTTTTTTTTTAGTGTGACCTTTGACCTTGACCTTGACTTTTGACCTTGACCTTTGACCTGGACATCTAAGAAATGAGGTGTTATAAGTATCTGCAACATATATATCAGATTCATTCAGATGTGCAATTAGCGCCCGCCGCCCCCCCCCCTTTATTTTTATATGTGTGACCTTTGACCTTGACCTTGACCTTTGACCTCTAGGAACTGAGATGTTATAAGTATATGCAACATATATATCAGATTCATTTATATGTTCAAATTAACTTTCAGTCACCCCCCCCCCCCCCGCCCGCCCCTTTAATTTAAATGTGTGACCTTTGACCTTGACCTTTGACCTTTGGAAACTGAGATGTTATAAGTGTATGCAACATATATATCAGATTCACTTATATGTACAATTACATGTAGCTACCCCCCCCCCCCCCACCGGGTCTCTTCTTTTGTGCAATTGATTGAACTCTTATATGAAATTGACCCTCGATATTTGAACTTTAAAAATTTAATATTTCTTTTTAAAATAACACCTAGCAAAGTGTTACAACCGTTTGTCAGAATTTTTTTAAAGTCTGAAACTCTGACTGCCATTTTACTCCAGACCGCGTTTTAGAGTACGCCTCTAAATAAAAATTCCAGCTCCAGTAAAACTCTGTAGAACTTGGCGAAAATTCATGGGATTGTTTCTCACACCTGACTCTGATTGCCTGCCAAATTTGAAACGAAATGAACTATATTGAAGAAAGTTATCCACTCCAGCGGCATCAAACCATCCTCCGGAGAAAGGAAATTTCAACGCTTCCATATTTGTTTCTAATAAATTCATGCTCAAATTTCACTGAAAATCTGTGTTTGCATTTTTATCAGCAACCTGTGACGGTATTTGTTGAAGTTCTACGAAAGATAACTCTTCCTTCCCAGACCCCGATTTTATATGAATTTTGTTTACATTTTCTCTCAGTTTGTTTTTTTTTCCCGACTTGGCTCAAATACATGACTGGCCTTAATTCATTTAAGATTTTCCGTACTTGTAATCCACAAATGCATGTCAGTTAATAGATTTCTAAGCACGTGCATTTCAAATCAACAGGAGAATGCGCAACACTTAATCCAACGTGACATTCCCACACCTTCCAATAGCCGCTCGCGACCAGAGTTTGACTTGTCATGTTCATTTCTTAGCCAACGCTATTCGGCCACATTGTTTACAAGCAGCACTGATTTTTATTAATAAACTGATCAACAAATACTGTCCTCTCAACCAATCGCTAGTCGCCTTTCTATTCTAAAGGTTCCACAACATTGGGTATCAACTTCAGATGGACGGAAGAAAGCTGGATCTCTTCTTTCTATCATCATCCAAATTTACTACACAACTCAACATTTTTTATCCCATCTCAAGTAACAAGCAATGTAGCGTAGAGGTAACGCTCTGTCCTACCAATCTAACGGTTCTCGGTTCGATTCCCGTTAGTGGAGAATTTTTTTTTTTTTTTTTTTTTTTTTTTTAAATTTTAACGATTTCCTGCAATTGATTTGAACAAAACAACAGGACCAATATTAATGGTGTAAAGACCTTCTAATTGTTCTATGAACAATTAGTCTACTAGTTAGGTCTTTCCACCTTTCAGGTGAAAGACCTTTTGTTATTCTTATGTTTTTTATTATTATTTTTTTTCTTCTCTTTTTTTCCCGGGACAGCTTTTTTATTTCAAGAGATATTGAAACATTTTTTTCTTTATGTTATTGGTCATGAAAAGTTATGGTACCAAATGACCCTTTGCTTGAAAACTCCCAGAACTTACAAAGTTATTGCCCTTGTGTACGAAATGCTTGTTATCGCTACTCCTCTGAAACCATAAGAGATAGAGACTTGGAACTTTTACCAATGTCTTCAGTACACTTAGAGGGTTCTTCAGTCTATTCATTTCGAAAGGATCTGAGGCCCCCTTCTAGTAGTTATTGCCCCTGAAAATATTAAGATTCCAATAAAATCACTTCCAACTTTTTTATTAATTATCGTAGAGACTTCGGACCACTTGTGATGCAAGCGTCTACCTTGGCCGAGCAAAATGACATAAAGGTCAAAGGTCAAGGTCATTTGGAAGTCTGTTAATTAATGAGTTTTTAGATCTCTTTTGTTAAGGATGGTAGAGAAAAACTTTTTCATGGATGTAGTAGGACATCTTAAGACATTTTAAAATATAGTCCCTTGGCTCATACCTTTGAATAATTACAGAGTTATTGCCCCTATTGTATGAAATGCTTGTTATCGCTACTCCTCTGAAACCATAAGAGATAGAGACTTGGAACTTTCACCAATGTCTTCAGTACACTTAGAGGGTTCTTCAATCTTTTCATACCGAAAGGATCTGAGGCCTCCTTCTAGTAGTTATTGCCCCTGAAAGTATTTCAATTTGTATAAAATCACTTCCAACTTTTTTATTATTAATCGTAGAGACGTCGGACCACTTGGGATGGAAGCGTCTACCTTGGCCGAACAAAATGACATAAAGGTCAAAGGTCAAGGTCATTTGGAAATCTGTTAATTAATGAGTTTTTAGATCTCCTTTGTTTAGGATGGTAGAGAAAAACTTTTTCATGGATATAGTACGGCTTCTTGAGTCATTTCAAAGTATAACCCTTCAGCCCCTACATTGAAACAATTATAGAGTTATTGCCCCTATTGTATAAAATGCTTGTTATCGCTACTCCTCTAAAACCATAAGAGATAGTGACTTGGATATTTTACCAATGTCTTCATTACACTTAGAGGGTTCTTCAATCTATTTATACCGAAAGGATCCGAGGCCCCCTTCTAGCAGTTATTGCCCCTGAAAGTATTTAATATTCTATAAAATCACTTCCAACTTTTTTATTATTTATCGTAAAGACTTCGGACTACTTGGGATGGAAGCGTCTACTTTGTCCGAACAAAATGACATAAAGGTCAAAGGTCAAGGTAAAACCAAAAAAAAAAAAATAATAAATAGCATATTTAAATTTTTAATATTTTTTTTATTAAGTAACGCAGAGAAAATGTTTAATAAATTATATTCAAACAAAACATAAAAAATAATATAGGTGGAAAGACCTCTAATTGTTCGAGAACAATTAGTCTACTAGTATTATTTTTATTTTTCTTTTCTATTTTCCACGGGAAAACTTTTTTATTTCAAGAGATATTGAAACAATTTT
Organism: Magallana ariakensis; assembly: GCA_020458035.1. Lineage (NCBI taxonomy): Eukaryota > Metazoa > Mollusca > Bivalvia > Ostreida > Ostreidae > Magallana > Magallana ariakensis. The sequence continues at coordinate 46,569,649 of CM035818.1, read as the reverse complement.
TTCTTTATGTGATTGAACATTAAAAGTTATGATACCAAGTGACCCTGTGCCTAATGACCCCAAGAATATAAAAAGTTATTGCCCTTGTATAGGAAAAGCTTGTTATCGCTACTCCTCTAAAACCATAAGAGATAGAAAATTGGAACTTTTACCAATGTCTTTAGTACACTTAGAGGGTTCTTCAATCTACTAATACCGAAAGGTTCCGAGACCCCATTCTAGCAGTTATTGCCCCTGAAAGTATTTCAATTTCCATAAAATCACTTCCAACTTTTTTATTATTTATCATAGAGACTTCGGACCACTTGGGATGGAAGTGTCTACCTTGGCCGAACAAAATGACATAAAGGTCAAAGGTTAAGGTCATTTGAAAATCTGTTAATTAATGAGTTTTTAGATCTTTTTTGTTTAGGGTGGTAGAGAAAAACTTTTTCATGGATGTAGTAGGACATCTTAAGACATTTTAAAATTTAGCCCCTTGGCTCATACCTTTGAATAATTACAGAGTTATTGCCCCTATTGTACGAAATGCTTCTTATCGCTACTCCTCTGAAACCATAAGAGATAGTGACTTGAAACTTTTACCAATGTGTTCATTACACTTAAAGGGTTCTTCAATCTATTTACACCGAAAGGATCCGAGGCCCCCTTCTAGCAGTTATTGCTCCTGAAAGTATTCAATATTCTATAAAATCACTTCCAACTTTTTTATTATTTATCGTAGAGACTTCGGACCACTTGGGATGGAAGCGTCTACCTTGGCCGAACAAAATAACATAAAGGTCAAAGGTCAAGGTCAAACCAAAAAAAAGAAGCATATTTAAGTTTTTAACCTTTTTTTATTCAGTAACGCAGAGAAAATTTTTAATTAATTATATTGAAACAAAACATAAAAAATAATATAGGTGGAAAGACCTCTAATTGTTCGAGAACAATTAGTCTACTAGTTAGGTCTTTCCACCTTTCAGGTGAAAGACCTTTTGTTATTCTTATGTTTTTTATTATTATTTTTTTTCTTCTCTTTTTTTCCCGGGACAGCTTTTTTATTTCAAGAGATATTGAAACATTTTTTTCTTTATGTTATTGGTCATGAAAAGTTATGGTACCAAATGACCCTTTGCTTGAAAACTCCCAGAACTTACAAAGTTATTGCCCTTGTGTACGAAATGCTTGTTATCGCTACTCCTCTGAAACCATAAGAGATAGAGACTTGGAACTTTTACCAATGTCTTCAGTACACTTAGAGGGTTCTTCAGTCTATTCATTTCGAAAGGATCTGAGGCCCCCTTCTAGTAGTTATTGCCCCTGAAAATATTAAGATTCCAATAAAATCACTTCCAACTTTTTTATTAATTATCGTAGAGACTTCGGACCACTTGTGATGCAAGCGTCTACCTTGGCCGAGCAAAATGACATAAAGGTCAAAGGTCAAGGTCATTTGGAAGTCTGTTAATTAATGAGTTTTTAGATCTCTTTTGTTAAGGATGGTAGAGAAAAACTTTTTCATGGATGTAGTAGGACATCTTAAGACATTTTAAAATATAGTCCCTTGGCTCATACCTTTGAATAATTACAGAGTTATTGCCCCTATTGTATGAAATGCTTGTTATCGCTACTCCTCTGAAACCATAAGAGATAGAGACTTGGAACTTTCACCAATGTCTTCAGTACACTTAGAGGGTTCTTCAATCTTTTCATACCGAAAGGATCTGAGGCCTCCTTCTAGTAGTTATTGCCCCTGAAAGTATTTCAATTTGTATAAAATCACTTCCAACTTTTTTATTATTAATCGTAGAGACGTCGGACCACTTGGGATGGAAGCGTCTACCTTGGCCGAACAAAATGACATAAAGGTCAAAGGTCAAGGTCATTTGGAAATCTGTTAATTAATGAGTTTTTAGATCTCCTTTGTTTAGGATGGTAGAGAAAAACTTTTTCATGGATATAGTACGGCTTCTTGAGTCATTTCAAAGTATAACCCTTCAGCCCCTACATTGAAACAATTATAGAGTTATTGCCCCTATTGTATAAAATGCTTGTTATCGCTACTTCTCATAAACCATAAGAGGTAGAGACTTGAAACTTTTACTAATGTATTCAGTACATTTAGACGCTCCTTTTATCTATGCATACCGACAGGGCCCGAGTCCACCTTCTAGCAGTTATCGCCCCTGAAAGTTTCTTTATTTTGTTAAAAACACTAATAACTTTTGAACCTTACATCGTAGGGCCATCAGACCATTTGAAATTGAAATGTTGACCTTTACCAGTCAATATGGACATAAAGGTCATGGTCAAACAATTTTTATTTTATATATTTAAGTTTTTGACTTTTTTTAAATAAAGTAACGCAGAGAAATTGTTTTATTTATTATATTGAAACAAAACATCAAAAAATAATGAGGTGGAAAGACCTCTAATTGTTCGAGAACAATTAGTCTACTAGTTATTATTATTTTTTTTCTTCTCTTTTTTTCCAGGGACAGCTTTTTTATTTCAAGAGATATTGAAACAATTTTTTCTTTATGTTATTGATCATAAAAAGTTATGGTACCAAATGACCCTTTGCTTAATAACTCCCAGAACTTCCAAAGTTATTGCCCTTGTGTACAAAATGATTGTTATCGCTACTCCTCTGAAACCATAAGAGATAGAGACTTGGAACTTTTACCAATGTCTTCAGTAAACTTAGAGGGTTCTTCAGTCTATACATACCGAAAGGATCTGAGCCCCCCTTCTATCAGTTATTGCCCCTGAAAGTATTTGAATTTCCATAAAATCACTTCCAACTTTTTTATTATTTATTGTAGAGACTTCGGACCACTTGGGATGGAAGCGTCTACCTTGGCCGAACAAAATAACATAAAGGTCAAAGGTCAAGGTCATTTGAAAATCTGTTAATTAATGAGTTTTTAGAACTTTTTTGTTTAGGGTGGTAGAGAAAAACTTTTTCATGGATGTAGTAGGACATCTTAAGACATTTTAAAATTTAGCCCCGTGGCTCATACCTTTGAATAATTACAGAGTTATTGCCCCTATTGTACGAAATGCTTCTTATCGCTACTCCTCTGAAACCATAAGAGATAGTGACTTGGAACTTTTACCAATGTCTTCAGTAAACTTAGATGGTTCTTTAATCTATACATACCGAAAGGATCCGAGGCCCCCTTCTAGCAGTTATTGCCCCTGAAAGTATTCAATATTCTATAAAATCACTTCCAACTTTTTTATTATTTATCGTAGAGACTTCGGACCACCTGGGATGAAAGCGTCTACCCATGCCGAACAAAATAACATAAAGGTCATAGGTCATGGTCAAACCAAAAAAAAAAATAGCACATTTAAGTTTTTAACCTTTTTTTATTCAGTAACGCAGATAACATGTTTAATTAATTATATTGAAACAAAACATAAAAAAAAACAAAGGTGGAAAGACCTCTAATTGTTCGAGAACAATTAGTCTACTAGTCTTCTTATTATTATTTTTCTTCCGTAAGCGAAGTGAAATTTTTGTTTCGCGACTTATCGAAACACTTTCATTCACGTCGTACTGCTTTCGGAAAATTATGAGGGCATTTGACCCTGCGTCTTAAAAACACCTCACGTTTCGTTACTATTGACGCGTGCGCCTAAAAGTTTGTTATCGCTACTCCTCGGAAGCCGTGACACTTGCAAGTTGCAAACCTTCGCGGATGATGTCGGTCTGAAGGGTAGTTGCAGATCTCCGAAAGACAAAAGGTTTCGCAGTCTCCTCTTAGAACGACTCTCTTTCAAATTTTTTACTTTTTACGAAAAATTTAAAAAAATGAAACGACTTAAGGTAGAGCCACGAAACCACTTGCTATGGCTTCTGAGACCTTTTTGGCTGCAACAAAGGTCAAGGTCAAAGGTCAAGGTCAACTAGGATTCGTAAACCTGCCATTTTGCTTAATAGTGTGACCTTTCGGCACAGACGTATCCCCTGAAAGTTGACCTTGACCTTTGACCTTGACCTTTGACCTTGACCCCTGGAGACCAAGAACCATTTGACACGAATTCCAAGATTCTGTCTTGTGCGACTAGTCCGTAAACCCCCTTTTCCGCTCTTTGGGATAACGAATGACCTGGACCTTCGACCTAAAAAAAAAATGGTGCCAAAATGTTCGGTTTAGCATGCATACCCAGATTTTGGCTTTATCGAATGACAAACAGTTTCGCAACCAGCGGCGAGAACTACTGTTCCTCGCTTTTTTTTTTTTAATTTCGCGAAAAATCAAAAACATGAAAACGATAAGCCGTAGAGACACGAAACAACTTGCAATGACCTTGACCTTTGACCGTGACCTTGACCTTTGACCTCTGAGAACTGATGTGCTATAAGAATATGCAACATATATCAGATTCACAATTAGAGCCGAGCCCCCCCCCCCCCCCCCCGCCTTCTTTTGTGCAAGGATTGAATTCTTATATGAACTTGACCCTCGATATTTGGACTTGAAATTCAATATTTCTTTAAAAAAAACAAAAAAAAAAAAAAAAAAAAAAAACACCTAGCAAAGTGCTAAAACCGTTTGTCAGAGTTTTTTTAAAAGTCTGAAACTCTGAGTGCCATTTTACTCTAGACGGCGTTTTAGACTACGCCTCTGAATAAAAATTCCAGCTCCAGTAAAACTCTGTAGAACTTGGCGAAAATTCATGGGATTTTTCCTTACACCTGAATCTAATTGCCTGCCAAATTTGAAACGAAATGAACCATACTGAAGAAAGTTATCCACTCCAGCGGCATCAAACCATCCTCCCGAGAAACGAAATTTCAACGCTTCCATATTTGTTTCCAATAAATTCATGCTCAAATTTCACTGAAAATCTGTGTTTACATTTTTATCAGCAACCTGTGACGATATTGGTTGAAGTTCAACGAAAGATAACTCTTCCTTCCCAGACCCCGATTTTATATGAATTTTGTTTACATTTTCTCTCAGTTTGTTTATTTCCCGACTTGGCTCAAATACATGACTGGCCTTGATTCATTTCAGATTTTCCGTACTTGTAATCCACAAATGCATGTCAGTTAATAGATTTCTAAGCACGTGCATTTCAAATCAACAGGAGAATGCGCAACACTTAATCCAGCGTGACATTCCCACACCTTCAAATAGCCGCTCGCGACCAGAGTTTGACCTGGCATGTTCATTTCTTAGCCAACGCTATTCGGCCACAATGTTTACAAGCAGCACTGATTTTTTATTAATAAATACCGTCACCTCAACCAATCGCTAATCGCCTATCTATTCTAAAGGTTCCACAACTTTGGGTATCAATTTGAGATGGATAGAAGAACGCTGGATCTCTTCTTTCCATCCTCATCCAAATTCACTACACAACTCAACATTTTTTATCCCATTTCAAGTAACAAGCAATGTAGCGTAGAGGTAACGATCTGTCGTACGAACCTAACGGTTCTTGGTTCGATTCCCGTTAGTGGAGAATTTTTTTTTTTTTTTTTTTTTTTATTTAAATTTTACCGATTTCCTGCAATTGATTTGAACAAAACAACAGGACCAATATTAATGGTGTAAAGACCTTCTAATTGTTCTATGAACAATTAGTCTACTAGTGCACGACGTGCATGCCCGAATTATTAGGTCTTTACACCACAGTGTAAAGGCCTATTGATATTGTTCTGTTTGGCTTTTATTATTATTCTTCCGCCAGCGCAGTGAAATTTTTGTTTTGCGACTTATCGAAACACTTTCATTCACGTCGTCCTGCTTTCGTAAAGTTATGAGGGCATTTGACCCTGCGTCTTGAAAACACCTCACGTTTCGTTACCATTGACGCGTGCGCCTGAAATTTTGTTATCGCTACTCCTCGGAAGCCGTGACACTTGCGTGTTGGAAACCTTTGCGGATGTTGTCGGTCTGACAAGTAGTCGCAGATCTCCGAAAGACAAAAGGTTTCGCAGTCTCCTCTTAGAAAGACTGCCTCTCAAGTTTTTTAATTTTCATGAAAAATTTAAAATAAAGAAACGAATTAAGGTAGAGCCACGAAACCACTTGCGATGGCTTCTAAGACCTTTTTGGCTGCACCAAAGGTCAAGGTCAAAGGTCAAGGTCAACTAGGGTCGGTAAAGCTGTCTAATGCAAAGGTGTGTGATCTTTGGGCGCAGGCGAATCCCCTAAAAGTTGACCTTGACCTTTGACCTTGACCTTTGACCTTGACCCCTGGAGATATAGAGCCCTTTGACACGATTTCCAAGATTCTATCTTGTGCGACTAGTCCGTAAACCCTCTTTTCCACTTTTTGGGGTAACGGATGACCTTGACCTTCGACGCAAAAAAAAAATGTGCCAAAATGTTAGGTTTAGCATGCATACTCAGATTTTGGCTTTGTCGAATGATCTCGCGTCTTCTTTATTAGGTCTTTACACCACAGTGTAAAGGCCTATTGATATTGTTCTGTTTATTTTTATTCTTCTTATTATTATTTTTCTTCCGTAAGCGAAGTGAAATTTTTGTTTCGCGACTTATCGAAACACTTTCATTCACGTCGTACTGCTTTCGGAAAATTATGAGGGCATTTGACCCTGCGTCTTAAAAACACCTCACGTTTCGTTACTATTGACGCGTGCGCCTAAAAGTTTGTTATCGCTACTCCTCGGAAGCCGTGACACTTGCAAGTTGCAAACCTTCGCGGATGATGTCGGTCTGAAGGGTAGTTGCAGATCTCCGAAAGACAAAAGGTTTCGCAGTCTCCTCTTAGAACGACTCTCTTTCAAATTTTTTACTTTTTACGAAAAATTTAAAAAAATGAAACGACTTAAGGTAGAGCCACGAAACCACTTGCTATGGCTTCTGAGACCTTTTTGGCTGCAACAAAGGTCAAGGTCAAAGGTCAAGGTCAACTAGGATTCGTAAACCTGCCATTTTGCTTAATAGTGTGACCTTTCGGCACAGACGTATCCCCTGAAAGTTGACCTTGACCTTTGACCTTGACCTTTGACCTTGACCCCTGGAGACCAAGAACCATTTGACACGAATTCCAAGATTCTGTCTTGTGCGACTAGTCCGTAAACCCCCTTTTCCGCTCTTTGGGATAACGAATGACCTGGACCTTCGACCTAAAAAAAAAATGGTGCCAAAATGTTCGGTTTAGCATGCATACCCAGATTTTGGCTTTATCGAATGACAAACAGTTTCGCAACCAGCGGCGAGAACTACTGTTCCTCGCTTTTTTTTTTTTAATTTCGCGAAAAATCAAAAACATGAAAACGATAAGCCGTAGAGACACGAAACAACTTGCAATGACCTTGACCTTTGACCGTGACCTTGACCTTTGACCTCTGAGAACTGATGTGCTATAAGAATATGCAACATATATCAGATTCACAATTAGAGCCGAGCCCCCCCCCCCCCCCCCCCCCGCCTTCTTTTGTGCAAGGATTGAATTCTTATATGAACTTGACCCTCGATATTTGGACTTGAAATTCAATATTTCTTTAAAAAAAACAAAAAAAAAAAAAAAAAAAAAAAAAACACCTAGCAAAGTGCTAAAACCGTTTGTCAGAGTTTTTTTAAAAGTCTGAAACTCTGAGTGCCATTTTACTCTAGACGGCGTTTTAGACTACGCCTCTGAATAAAAATTCCAGCTCCAGTAAAACTCTGTAGAACTTGGCGAAAATTCATGGGATTTTTCCTTACACCTGAATCTAATTGCCTGCCAAATTTGAAACGAAATGAACCATACTGAAGAAAGTTATCCACTCCAGCGGCATCAAACCATCCTCCCGAGAAACGAAATTTCAACGCTTCCATATTTGTTTCCAATAAATTCATGCTCAAATTTCACTGAAAATCTGTGTTTACATTTTTATCAGCAACCTGTGACGATATTGGTTGAAGTTCAACGAAAGATAACTCTTCCTTCCCAGACCCCGATTTTATATGAATTTTGTTTACATTTTCTCTCAGTTTGTTTATTTCCCGACTTGGCTCAAATACATGACTGGCCTTGATTCATTTCAGATTTTCCGTACTTGTAATCCACAAATGCATGTCAGTTAATAGATTTCTAAGCACGTGCATTTCAAATCAACAGGAGAATGCGCAACACTTAATCCAGCGTGACATTCCCACACCTTCAAATAGCCGCTCGCGACCAGAGTTTGACCTGGCATGTTCATTTCTTAGCCAACGCTATTCGGCCACAATGTTTACAAGCAGCACTGATTTTTTATTAATAAATACCGTCACCTCAACCAATCGCTAATCGCCTATCTATTCTAAAGGTTCCACAACTTTGGGTATCAATTTGAGATGGATAGAAGAACGCTGGATCTCTTCTTTCCATCCTCATCCAAATTCACTACACAACTCAACATTTTTTATCCCATTTCAAGTAACAAGCAATGTAGCGTAGAGGTAACGATCTGTCGTACGAACCTAACGGTTCTTGGTTCGATTCCCGTTAGTGGAGAATTTTTTTTTTTTTTTTTTTTTTATTTAAATTTTACCGATTTCCTGCAATTGATTTGAACAAAACAACAGGACCAATATTAATGGTGTAAAGACCTTCTAATTGTTCTATGAACAATTAGTCTACTAGTGCACGACGTGCATGCCCGAATTATTAGGTCTTTACACCACAGTGTAAAGGCCTATTGATATTGTTCTGTTTGGCTTTTATTATTATTCTTCCGCCAGCGCAGTGAAATTTTTGTTTTGCGACTTATCGAAACACTTTCATTCACGTCGTCCTGCTTTCGTAAAGTTATGAGGGCATTTGACCCTGCGTCTTGAAAACACCTCACGTTTCGTTACCATTGACGCGTGCGCCTGAAATTTTGTTATCGCTACTCCTCGGAAGCCGTGACACTTGCGTGTTGGAAACCTTTGCGGATGTTGTCGGTCTGACAAGTAGTCGCAGATCTCCGAAAGACAAAAGGTTTCGCAGTCTCCTCTTAGAAAGACTGCCTCTCAAGTTTTTTAATTTTCATGAAAAATTTAAAATAAAGAAACGAATTAAGGTAGAGCCACGAAACCACTTGCGATGGCTTCTAAGACCTTTTGGCTGCACCAAAGGTCAAGGTCAAAGGTCAAGGTCAACTAGGGTCGGTAAAGCTGTCTAATGCAAAGGTGTGTGATCTTTGGGCGCAGGCGAATCCCCTAAAGTTGACCTTGACCTTTGACCTTGACCTTTGACCTTGACCCCTGGAGATATAGAGCCCTTTGACACGATTTCCAAGATTCTATCTTGTGCGACTAGTCCGTAAACCCTCTTTTCCACTTTTTGGGGTAACGGATGACCTTGACCTTCGACGCAAAAAAAAAATGTGCCAAAATGTTAGGTTTAGCATGCATACTCAGATTTTGGCTTTGTCGAATGATCTCGCGTCTTCTTTATTAGGTCTTTACACCACAGTGTAAAGGCCTATTGATATTGTTCTGTTTATTTTATTCTTCTTATTATTATTTTTCTTCCGTAAGCGAAGTGAAATTTTTGTTTCGCGACTTATCGAAACACTTTCATTCACGTCGTACTGCTTTCGGAAAATTATGAGGGCATTTGACCCTGCGTCTTAAAAACACCTCACGTTTCGTTACTATTGACGCGTGCGCCTAAAAGTTTGTTATCGCTACTCCTCGGAAGCCGTGACACTTGCAAGTTGCAAACCTTCGCGGATGATGTCGGTCTGAAGGGTAGTTGCAGATCTCCGAAAGACAAAAGGTTTCGCAGTCTCCTCTTAGAACGACTCTCTTTCAAATTTTTTACTTTTTACGAAAAATTTAAAAAATGAAACGACTTAAGGTAGAGCCACGAAACCACTTGCTATGGCTTCTGAGACCTTTTTGGCTGCAACAAAGGTCAAGGTCAAAGGTCAAGGTCAACTAGGATTCGTAAACCTGCCATTTTGCTTAATAGTGTGACCTTTCGGCACAGACGTATCCCCTGAAAGTTGACCTTGACCTTTGACCTTGACCTTTGACCTTGACCCCTGGAGACCAAGAACCATTTGACACGAATTCCAAGATTCTGTCTTGTGCGACTAGTCCGTAAACCCCCTTTTCCGCTCTTTGGGATAACGAATGACCTGGACCTTCGACCTAAAAAAAAAAATGGTGCCAAAATGTTCGGTTTAGCATGCATACCCAGATTTTGGCTTTATCGAATGACAAACAGTTTCGCAACCAGCGGCGAGAACTACTGTTCCTCGCTTTTTTTTTTTTAATTTCGCGAAAAATCAAAAACATGAAAACGATAAGCCGTAGAGACACGAAACAACTTGCAATGACCTTGACCTTTGACCGTGACCCTGACCTTTGACCTCTGAGAACTGATGTGCTATAAGAATATGCAACATATATCAGATTCACAATTAGAGCCGAGCCCCCCCCCCCCCCCCCCGCCCTTCTTTTGTGCAAGGATTGAATTCTTAT